>JAPYZR010000364.1:0-55228 GCA_030522945.1 Trichopria nigra | reverse complement strand
TAAAGAAACGGATAGAAATGTATAGAAAATGTATCCATTTCTATCCGTTTCTTTAAAATCCGGATAGAATTGGAATCCGATTCTATACGATTCTATCCACTTATTTTTTACCAGGAATTCCATGATGCAAGGAACTCTTCTACAATTCTTTTTTTTTTTCATAAGAGTCGCCATTTTGAATTCAGAAAATCTAATAACATTTTTCATTATAATATCGATATATTTTATCGTTACATTCGTAAAAATCGAAAATAGCGGATAAAAATTTGGTCGTCAAGACGTCGTATATTCGGTACAGCGAAAGTAAAAATTTTAGCCCGTACCTTTTGAAGTTTCAGGTTCATCCACACTTTCGTTTCACCCTATATATATAGGTAAAATAATTTCGTTATTTCCCATGCCGAAGGCAAAACAAAAAGAAATATTTAGTCGGACAGTGTCCTCTTTTATAAAGAAGAAGAAAGTCTTATTTTCTATTGCCGGTATGGTCATGTTTACACCTATTATTTTCTATTTTCCGTAATGGTCGTGGACTTATCATGGGACGTAAATCAATCAGTTAGTAATGTATAGTCTTATGCAAATGAATCGCTCCACTCCACTTTTTTATTTTCTTCTTTTTTTTATATCAGTAATAGGAATTCATTAATTAACCCATTAAAACCGAAAATGAAAGCTTTAGCTTATTTTCGAGTCTCATTATTGCCAAATCAAAAAATGAATCATAACGAAATTTACTCATCGAAATTACATTTCTATAACCTAGAAAAATAATGTGGGGTATTTTATTTCAAAAATAACGTAAAAACCAAAATATAATCTTCCAGATGTAAATTCTACGGAGACATAAGGTCAGATATAATTCCCCCATAATATGACAATAGAACATGCATTTCACATCAGGACCATTCATTAATGTGTTGTTACGCAATAGAGGAAGACTACAATTCTGCCATAATCGATCAAGATCCAAGTTTAAATCCTTAAAAGGTTTTGGTGAGATCCTACGAGACCTAACCTAACCTGCATCCACTGAATAGACCTATATAAGCTTGACGTTTCACCTCAGCATCGACCTAACAGGCTGATTGGTCTGGTTCTAGCCAATTGCATCTGAATCAAGATGGACATCAAAATGGATTTCCATTTCGACTTCCATTTGGATTTCCACCTGTCTTGGACTAGATTCGGCCCACGTCAAACGTCGTTAAATATATCTGACACAAAAATCGAGTTGAATCGATCTTGGGCATCTGAGTCATGGAAATGAGAACCGTGATTCCCGTATCGTGCGAGTTTCGTCTTTTTATCGGCTCCCCAAACACGCATCAGTCCCTCGGCAAACCCATACGTGACACGGATACTATAGGCACGATTACAATGAACCAACGACGACAATACATATATATATATCGTCTACAAAAATTACCATAAAGACGCGAGCAAATTCGTTCGCTTTAAGAGCGGTTCTGAAGAAATCAGAGCCAACGGCACTGATTGTTTCGGATTCGGTCGGAAGTAGGTCTTGAGAATTTGCCTTATCCAAATCACGATTCGTGCACTAGCTTATATTCATTGCGTTTTGTCTGCTTTCAGGAGAACTGGTGAACGATTTTGCAACGATGCAGAGATATGACGGGTGGTACAACAATTTGGGACACATCGATTGGGGTTCCGCAGGCAAGTATATACATCTACAATACATACTATATATGTGTGTGTGTGTGTACATATACGCTCGCTTTCTAAATCTCGCTGCGGATGCGTGAATGCTATTTGTTCATTTAAGATTCCATAGAAACGCGCTTTCCTTCGATCTTTCGTTTCCGCGTTGGCTCGTTGATGGATGTCTTAAGTGGTTATGCACTCGCGTTAATGTATCTGTCGTGTTGGTGTTTACCGCAATAATGAACAGTAATTGCTTAAAAAGAATCAAAAAAATAAATAAAGAGAGATTTGAAATTGAATCAGGTCCTGATTACAATTTCAACGACCATTCATTTATCGATCCGAATATTGCCGACGTCCATGTCAGATCATTTATGCACGCCTGCGGAGTATAGATCGTAGTCACGTCGAATACCGACGGCGTCTGGACGTCAAAAATGTCATCATGCCAGCACATCATGACATAACTATGCAGGTAATTTTACCTTCAATTAAGATCAACAATTTAGCTTCGTATATTCGAATATTACGTCGAGTAATTTAATTTAACTCGATGGGCAATTGTTGAACGCAAGATTGGAAAAGTGACGTCATCGTTAGAACCAATTGTTGCCATTCACGAGGACCCATGCTGTAATAATGGTTATCGTCGCTCCAATGATTGGTCTGTGCAATTTTGGTATATAATATAAGTTTATCGACACTTCTGATGTATGACAATACAGAAGACATTTTGGCCACGACGCGTACGTGCCGTTTGTTGACGAAACGGTGAAATGTGTTCTTGACTTTATAAGCAGTGTGTCTTTCTTTCCTGTCGTCTTCTTGCAACATAATGAATGTCGATTGGTTGACAGAAATTACACGCTAAATATATTCAGTTTTGTTAAAGTACACGAGTTTGGTGACCGGAATAAATTAAAGGAACATTTCTAAAGTTTTTCAGTTCTATCGGTGAAATCCCTGATAGAAATGAAAACACATTTCTTACACAATATTCTAAGACAATTCAGATATTTACCGTTTTAAAAACATATGAGAAATGGATAGCGTGAGAATGAAATGGATAAATTTCTACTCTATAGGATCCTCCATGGCGATTTCGTCATCGATTCAGAACCGTTTATTGAATTTTGTTTTAGAGACCTGTATAGTCGATTGTTCTGATGGGTTCGTTTAATTCTACAATTCTAAGAACGTCCAAAAGTAATGATTCAATATTTTTTTACTGATAGATCATCGTTGAAACTTTGTAAAAATAAACAAAATGGAAAAGAAGTTGAAAATCGGATATAAAAAAGGTATAGACAAATAACAATATAAATGTTATTACACAAATATCATCAAAACCATAAACAAGTAGATTAAATTGGAATGTGCCAAAAGTTGATAAGACAGAGTTGAAAAAAAAACTGCAAATGAGACAAAAGTTTATCAAGCAATCCGCATATGACAATCTAAACGGCATAACTTTAAAATTACGAAAAATGGCAAAATATACGAGAAACCCAGGAAATTCGTAAAAGTTGATACATCAGTCTAATAAATCACACAATCACTCTAAAAAAAATGGCTGAATTCCTATTCTTAGAATTTCAAAGAACCAGCAAGTTGACGTAACGAACGTCGTGATTACGCTCGTAAAATAAAAACAATTGAGTTTTCAAAATCGCGAGACAATGTAATTAGGGAAAAGTGTGAAGTCAGAAAACGACCTGCGTCTAATTATACAAGAGCGACTCTCAAAATGATATCGCTACGCTTGATTACACGTTTTTAATTAGGTAGAAAGTTGACCGACTGCGTAATATGTCTTTGCAGGTTATACACTCTTCATAGACGCTTTGATAAGCAAATTGCGGGTAATGTAACAAACGATTTGCGCCGTTCTTCACGTTGTCAAGAAGAGAAAGTGTATGTAGATTTTGGGATTAAGGTTACTTAGACGTGTAGCGAGAAATATGTTCACCATTTTTTAATTTGGAGTCTGCGAGACATTGGCAATTCGACTCGCCGAATCGGCCGATTAATGATCGATGAATACGATCTTTAATCGATCACTTGATTACATGCGAATGCATATTCATTAAAGGAAATTATTCTAATTGACATTGCGGGTTAATCGAACAATCGAGCCATTATCAAGTACAATAAATTCCACGTGCAAATTAATTGTAATCTGAAAGTTTCGCATTTATGCGTTTAAAAGTTTATAAATTGTAAGAATAATTGTTCAATAGTCGGCAATTAGGTTTAATTCCGATATAATTAAATATATTATTTATAGTTATTATGGTTTATGGTTAATTAAAAAAAAAATAAAATCTTTAAATTGACAATTTAAACTTTGACGATAATAAACGTCTAACTGACGAACAATGCTAAAATTTCAATTCACTGATTCAATTAATTATTAAACAATTACTCACATTTTTCATCGATCTTGTACCACTTTGTCTTTTTTTCAAAAGTGCGATATTTTAAAATGATTTTCATTTTAGAGCAATTGAACGTAACTCTGCCATTTGTTGTAAAAGTACATGGTATTTTTCAAGAGTAAAATAAAATCTCAATCGACTATCTTTGTTTTTTCTCTTTATCCGCGGAAAGATTACGAGACAAACGTTTTTATACAAACATTAATAAAGTTCTACTTCAAAAAAAGGGTGAAACTTTTTTTCTAGAAATACCCACTCAAACTGGATTGAAACTTGATAGTCGAATAATACTTGACTCTTTTGGAGTGGATTTATGTCACTCATATTAGAGTGAGCTTTTTATGCGTTTATTTCATTACTTTTTATATGACTGTTATAAAATTGTAACAAAACTGCAACAGAAATGTCACGGCATTGTAACAACATTGTAACAAAATTGAACAAAATGAGTGTAACATAAAACAGACATTTTCTCATTGTGTCAATGAAACTCAATTGCATAGAATAAATAATGGCTACTTCGACAATACACAATCGAGAATATAAAAGCATTAAAACTTATCAAACAATTGAAGATGATTTAATCAATCCATCGTTTATGAATTTATTCCTTAATTTACGAGTGTATTGCGATGTAAAATGTCTTGTTTAAAACGACTGCTATGTAACCTTTCTTGGTTGGTCAATGAAATTAGCATCGAAGTATGCATGAAATATGATGCAGTGTAAAGGTTCGTAAATTCGATTATCTGAAACGTCATTCGTTCCAAGCAGTCGAGCGTTATCAGAATAACATACCAATAATCAATACTTAATTAATATCGCTAATTGTGGAGTAACGTGTAGGACTGATTAATGCACATATATGCGGTATTCGACGATTCTTCATATGATCCAGTAATGAAGGTCGATCATGTACCTTCGACTGTTCTTTACATTTTGCATAGTGTGCAATAATTTCATTTAAAAATTTGAAAGAAATTAATATTTTTATTTAGATCATTTTCTAACAACATTACAGATGTAATACAAACGAAAAGTTTCAGCACTTCGGTTTTTACACTTTTTTTTGTGTTTTAGGCTTTTAAAATTTTAAATGTTTTTATATTAGATAAAAAAATAATAATATAAAAACAGTTTTTAAAAAAAAAAAAAAAACAAAAATAGTCGAAAAAATGGCAAATTATTGACAATGAACAATATAATAGGCGACAAATGACAAAAATTAAAAAATCGAAAAATATGTCGATACTCGAATTATTAAATGCCATGATAATGGATGTTTATTTAATTTCAACCATACAAACAATTGAATGTATCGTAACATAAATATTTTACATAAATGATACTTGTTACGTCACTGTTACATAGTTGTTACGTCACCGTTACACAGTTGCTACGTAACTGTTACATATTTTATATGTCACTTTTTTTATTTTGTCTTATTTTATCATTTTTATAGTCTGATATTTTTCAATTCCCATCAAGCCCAATTTTGACAATATAATTTTAAACGAAAATTAAACAACAGTAAAAAAATAAAATAACAATAGGAACTGAAATTCGTAGAATTTGAAAAACTAGAATATTGTAAGAAATTATACGAAAATCTTTGACGGTAAAAATTGATGAAAAATGTTTAAGATGATAAAATTGTTATTGAGTTGAAACTTTCGAAAGGCAGAGAAAAATTCAATAAAAATTGACAAACCCGGCAAGGGAATCGAAAAAACTTTGCAAAGTTGAAAAAATGTCTACGAACATTGACAAAAAATGTAAAAAAATAGAACAAAATTTGTTGACAAAAAAAAAAAAAAGAAAAAACCCAAAACTATGAATTATATTTTTTGTCACTATTTATGAAAACATAACAGGTAAATTAAGTAAGGATTGCGAATCTCCTATAAAAAAAAAGTAAAAAGGAAAACATATATTTATGTGATTTACATATATATATATAATCTCTGAAAATGCAATTATCTGATTCGATTTTAATGAAAATAAAATGATTGAATGATGAATGCAATTCTTTTAACAGCTGTTCATTATTGCGAACATTGATGTAACGAGTGTTGAACATATAATCAATTAATAGCTCGCGAATAATTCAGACAATATGCAACGGGACACTCCGCTTTCAAATGGTAATTAGCCGCGCGGCAACCTTTCATTTGTATTCCCGTGCCATTTTTTACCGCGATCATTATACAAATTTTTTTTTTTTTTACTCGGGAACCCTAGTTAATCATTTATCGTACTTTTTAAGCTTCTCCTCGCGTAACAATAATTGACACCTATAATCTATAGACAGCAGGATGATACGGAAAATGCCACCAGCCTATACCGATGGAGTTTACATTATAGCTGGTCAAGATAGGCCATCGGCCCGGAAGCTGAGCGATGTCTTTATGCAAGGAGAGGAAGGCATACCATCAGTCGGCAATAAAACTGCACTTTTCGCATTTTTTGGTAAGTCTTTATGACCTTTTTGCATGTTTCATCTCTCAACAAATTATATACAATATTTTACAATGTTACAGAGATTTTTAATTTTAATTGTAATGTGATAATTATGAAAAGGGAAACTTCAAAACAAATCATTGAATTATAGTAACGTATGCACTGAAAAACAATTGTTATTTTCAAGTCAATATTTACTTGAATTAAGAAAAGATTTTCTTGAATTAAGTAAGATTTATTAAAAAGAAGGAAACATTTGCTTAATTCAAGTAAATATTTTTTTTCGGTGTGGCATTTTAATAATTATATACTTTAAAAAAATATTTCTTTTTTAATTAATTTTTCTATGTACATATAAAAATTCTACACTTTTTACTTCGACCCGCACCGTCGATCGGACAAAGTTTTGTACGAACGATAACTCACGAACCAACCTAAAGAATTTCTTCTGTAACCTGTTTTTAGATACGCTAGGGCTGTACGCACAACTGGTTAGATTTTGGAATAAATCCATACCAGGGTGTAGAAATGGGAGACGAAATACCGATCCAATTTGTACGAAAAAAATTTTGCGAGTAACCGCAAACTACTATATAGATTCCTCAATTTTTGATCAACTATCAAAAATGAGTATTCAAACTATTCGGTGCGAGGAGTCAAAGTTTTGAAAATTGTTATTTTCCATTTTTGTTTTCATTCCATGTCCACGTTTTAAACCATAATTAAATACATGAAAATAATAATTCACGTTGATATGTCAAACATGATAAGAGTATAAAAAAATTAAAACTTATACAATAATTCAAAATCGTTATAAACTACGTCAATAATTGACAAAAGCAAACAAAATATTCAAGAAAATATAAAAATCCTGACGTATTTAGACATTAGGTTACAAAACAGACAATATATAAATTTTGATTAAGGTCAAGGTTAGACTTCATGATGCGCCGACAATAAAATACTTATAATTCACGTCTCGCATATACCCTACTAAGGTACTTTTATAGAATCATTGAAAGATATGCGCTCTGACCTGCAACTACAAAATTGTTGATAAATTATTGACAATATGCATTCTATGAACATTAAAAACGCGTGACGATTGCTGTCTGTCATTGCAATACAATTTTTCTTGTATTTTTCATTATTGTTATAATTTTTGTAGAAATATTTTATATAAAAAGTCATATTATTAAAAGCATTGGCGTTGATAAACAGACAAGTTGATAAAGACGTATTTTTACAAAGTAAGTATAAGTTGCAAACGCCCGACCATAGTTGACGTAAATAAACTACCATGTAAACAACATAACTAACAAATATACGGAAAAAGATTGCATATGTTGATATTATTCGACAAAGTTGACAAGTATGGACAAATGTTGTACAAATAATAGAGGTTTTGACATGCAAAATTGGAAATGTATTTTTAAAAAATGAAAGAAAAAATACAGTTCACAATTGAAAATAAAGACGAATGTTGATAAAAATAGGATAGACGATCGTATTTAACAGTAGATAAAAGTTGAAAAAACTAACTCGACAATATCCGGCACGAGCTGATAAAAGTAGACTAAACATCAACGAAGATAGACAAAAGTTGGAAATAGACAAATATATTATACAAGTTAACGAAGTTGAGAAAAGAACCGAAAACATTCATTATAAATAATTACTACATATATATTTTACATAAGTTATAAAAATTGATATGTAATGGTACATAGACATAGACACTGATATACGAAATAGTTGATAATTTATTGACAAAGCAGAAAGAACTGATGGAATAAATTGACAAAACCTGAGGAAGTTGAAAAGTTGTTGAAAACCTTACTATATGATGTTGTGGAGCAAAGCAGACAAAAGTAGAATGGAACGTGCGAACGAACTGTTTTACAGCAGTAATCACAAGAAGAATCGTAGACAACAATCGACCAAAATAGATAACATCTCTCAAAACGAAGACGATATTACTTCAAAATTAGACAAGAGTTGATGATAATTTCCAAAACTCGACTATATGTAATGAGCAGATTAAAATCAGTAAAGAATAGTTGACAAAAATAAGCACAACTTTACAATATAGTTTGATGTTAATACAGACAAGCTGGTAGAAGAATTTATTTGGAACATCAACATGGCCATTACAGTTCAACATAAAAAAAGAGCTTGACATAAATGTCAAACACTTTCATTCAAAGCCCAACGTTTCCACCATATGTAGGTCCTCCTCAGGGGCATCTATTTAAATTTATGTCAAGCTCTTTTTTATGTTGAACTGTAATGGCCATGTTGATGTTCCAAATAAATGATCTACAACAGTTCATATAATAAAGAAAATTTGTTTAATTTAATGTACAGTTGAAGAATGTATATAAGTTTACAAATTTCGAATTTGACTATCGAGCTTGACAAAAAATAGAAAATATGTAGAGTCATCAAAATAGACAAAGGTTAAGAAATACGGACCATAAAATTAAACAAAACTTGAAAAGGTTGAATAATCCTTTGAACATTGTACAATGAAACGAATTTCAGCACTTTGCAGCTCGATTTCATTAATTGGGTAACATGAACCAGATTTGAAGCCCATCAAAATTTTTTACTTGCTATATATAAGAAATTCTCCACATTTTCAATGTTTTTTTTCTTACTGATTCGTCAGTCGCTTGTGTTCATGAACAAAGACAAAGGAACGTTTCTCAATCACGCCCGAACGACTTAGATTTCGCACATCGTCAATTTTCCTTTCTACTCGTGCGACAATATTGCACGATTATGCGTGCTCGTATAACTCGATTGATGATTTTACAAATCAAACTGTTTTCTAGGAAATTCGAGTGGCCTCTTTCCCGCGATGATTGTTCGTAATATAATTGTTCAACACATTATTCCTTAACGTAGTGACGCGTTCACTTGTGATGCGCAATCTTTTCTTCAATCTCGCGCGACCTTGTCGTATATATATGCATCGAGATACTATACATTACTGGAAGGAGTGTTCGAAACTTCTGCACGGAACGGAACTTTATTTGGTAACCGATAAAAAAGTATAGAATATAGTTATATAGTTCTTTAAAGGACCCTAAAAGTTTGAGAATGCTTTTCAGGACATGAGCTTTTCCGTTAGGGGCCAAAAAGGTAATAGGGATTTTTTTTTTCAATAAAAGTTGATGAAAATTGTAAGTAAAAATTTGTTACCAAAATGGTAAATGGGTTACTAAAACGAAACTAGGGATTTTTTTCACAATTCTAAGAGATTCTGGGGACATTCAGTGCTATACGTGGGTAGGATATTACGATTGGTCCGAAAGTTCTCAATAGTTACTTTTCGTTAGGGCTTGTTTTCAACAATATAGTTACGGTATAGTAAGGCTAGTTTAAATTTCTAACGATTGTGCTGAAATTTTCAAAAGGTTATAAATGTAAAATTTTTCGTTATGAATACCTAACCTAAAGGGTTTAGATGTCCTTTAAATATGAGAAATATTTTTGATTGGTCTCAATATAAATATTATAGGAATTAAAGAAGTTTAAAAGAAGTATGATATAAATGATTAACGACCAAATTAATCGACATGCGAAAATGCATGAACGGAAATGGACGAACATCATCGAAAACTGATATATATACATGAAATACGAAACAATTGATACTTCATAACTAACTAAAATATATAAAAAATGTTGTCAACTTTTATATGCTGCAATAATTAAAAGAGAACAAAAAATATAAAAATTATTAATTGACGATAATTGACAAAGAATAAATAAAATTTATCTCAAATTGCAACTATTAACAAGAAGCGACATAAAAATAAATACAGAACAGTGTAAAAGATTTTTTTTTAATATACGGCGACTTCGGTAAATTGCAATATAGCGGGAAAGAAATGCAATGTGCGGACAGCGCCATCTAGTGACATCTTGCAGTATCCCGACGACAATATCGTCTTCAATTTAAAAAAGACTATTCATTAATTTATTTAGGTTCTGTAAAAATGAAAAATCTCTAAAATTGTTTCCAAAAGAACCATTTTAGAGAAATTTTTGTTAAAATGACGGTTTTTTTTTTCTCGTTTCAGGACAAATTGTTACGTCGGAGATAATCATGTCGAGTGAGACTGGATGTCCCATCGAGTTACGTCACATTGGCGTGGAAAAGTGCGATAAGGTTTTCGACAGTAAATGCGAAGGAGACAAATCCATTCCCTTTCGACGACTGGAATACGATAAGGAGACTGGCCAGGGTCCGAACAATCCTCGGAAACAGGTAAGTCACTGGTTCATAGGCGGAAATAGTGGACGTAATTACATTGAGACGTAACGTTTAATTATCGCATTCTTCTAACGCCACTTATTCCCTGATTTGAGAATTTGATCGAAACGATTGGAGCAGATCAGAAGAATGACACATTCGGTGAATTGATTTATTGGTTTCGAGAATTTTTCACTTCACATTTTACTTGGACCGACTTTACAATTGATTAATTTTAATTGTATATTATTGGATACGAATGTCATTGAGGGACCATTAGTGTTCAATTTTTTTTAATGATTTGAATTTTTTATGCCAAATACCTTATTTTCGAGGATGCGCATATTCAACCTAGAATTGACTACTTTTGTAACAGCACCGTACTAAAATGAAGGAATGGGGGACAAAAAACACTTTGACCGAAAAAGTTTCTCTAATTTCAAACTTGTGTAGTTATCACAGTTATTTATAGCGATACTTAAAAATAAGATTTAAAATAATGGATTATACTCAACAAAACATAAATAAATATAGACTAGTAGTCCATAAAATTTTAAAAAATTGTAAATAATGGAAAATATACAAACATATACGAATATAATCTAATATATAATCCGAAACTATACAAGACAATAGCGACATATTATAATAAATACACAAAAAATTACGAAAATAATAAGGAAAAAAGAAGAACTAAAATACAATATAAAAATTGCGGGAATTGCGCGACATCTTACGAAAAGATGCGATAAATTACAAAAATACATCACAAATTACAGTAACATACGAAAATTGGAAAAATATTCTTGAAATATATTGGAAGTATACAAAAGTTGGTGAAGAATGACGAAGAATTACGAGTAATGAGGAAGAATCACGACGAAGAATGATAAAGATTGGCGACGAATAAGAAAGAATGGCGTGGAATGGCGCGGAATCACGAAAATATTGGGAAATCGGCCGAAAAAATTCTGAAAATAATGGATGAAATATACAAAAGTTGAGGAAAAATGTCGAAAAATGACGAATCATTCGGAAGAAGTACAAACAATGTCGAAGAATAACGAACAATGACGAACAGTAACGAAACATAACTATGAGAATAACAAAGAATGATGAATAATGCCGAAATGACGAAAAAATGACGAAAAATAATGAAGAATGCGGAGAATGATGAAGAATGACGAATATTGGCGATCATGACAAAGAATAACGAAGAATGACGAAAAACACCGATAAACGATCAAGGACAATAAGGAATGACAGGTAATGGCGAAGTATTACGAAGAGTGGCCAAAATAATGGCGAATAATAATGAAGAATAAAGAAGAATGACGAAGAATGACCAGAAATGACGAAGAATGACGAAAAATGACCAGAAAATGACGAAGAGTGACAAAGAACGACGAAGAATGACGAAGAATGACGAAGAATACCGAAAAATGACGAAGAGTGACGAAGAATGACGAAGAACGATGGGAAGTAATTGGGTATGACGAAAACAACGATGAAGAATAACAAAAAATGACAAAGAACGGCGAATATAGTGACGAATAATGACAAGGGATGACGAAAAACAATAAAGAATAACGAAGATGACGAAGAATGACGAAAAAAGATAAAAAATGAGGAATGGTGGGGAATGTCAAAAACATAAGAAAATTGGAAAATCTTCTAAAAATTATGAAAATATATAAAAATTGAGGAAGAATGAGGAAGAATGACAATATCGAACAATGTCGAAGAATCACGAACAATGACGGAGCATAAAGAAGAATAACGAGGAATAACGAGCAATGATGAAGTATATGACGAAGAATGACGAATATATACTGATAATAAAAAAGACGAGCAAAGATGCAAAGTAAAAAAATTGTCGGAAATCACGACGAATGATAAATATAATACAGTTTCCAAAGATTCACAAAATTTGGCAAAAATACACAAATGTTTGCGGAAAATAACGACAAAATACTTACAAATTTCGATAAATATACATGAAGAATGAAGGCTAATAAGTAAAATATTATGTACAAAAATAACTGATTTAAAATCTTTTAACGTACTACTAAATGCGAGTTGCTACTTTATCGCCTGAACTAACAACCAATAAAATCTGCCTATACCCAGACAATGGATTCCTGAGGTCGACTTTTTTCAAAGTTAAACATATGCAGACCGTAAGCACGGAGTCGTTTGTAAAATACACGTGCTGTTAACACCTGCTTTCCTTGATTTGCATCTTTACATTCGGTTTTCTCTCGCGCAGGCCGACGTGTTGTTATCGGCTGATATTCGTATATATACGTACACCAGTTTGAAGGCAAAAACTTTATTGAATGGACTACTTCCATCAGGGATATCCAGACTTTCACTTCACTGAAATTACGCGATTATAAACAATACCTTACATAATAAGAATTCATTTATATATCTAAAACAATAATTGATTTTCTGAATAATTCATTACCAATTCATTACCAAAACAAAATAGTAAGACTAGAAAATGCATCACCAACGTTCATGATATACGTAAAAATTTTCAATTGATGTCATGTCCTGTTAGCGCCGATTTACCGTAATGACAATGATGACTATACGCAAAATGCACCATTAATGACATTGCTATATATTACTATACGGATGATACGGACTCTGTGCTACTATAATAAAGTTTAAGTGCTCTTATAGGCGATTTACGTTATCCTTAACATCATTGCTTCCATGTATTTTCCATATATTCATCGACCACAATATCATATTTCATAAAATCGCTTCGGAAGACAATAAAATCTCAGCTATACAAAATGAAACAATGATTATCGCTTCGAGTTCGTTGAATGTGAATGTTCCTAACATGGAATTAAACGCCCGGGGTTTAATCGAGATCAACGCGATGAACCCATCGATCAAATCAGTATAAATCAGGGTGTAATAAGGCTAACATTGAGGCGGTACTAGAAACGAAGGCGTCGGATCGACCTGATTGCGAATCTCGGTGCTATTCGCGGCAAATGGCTCGAAAATAGCTGTAATTACGTGAGGTTGCAGATAAACAAAGTAACCAGCTGGATCGACGGCAGCTTCATATACTCGGTCAGTGAGGTTTGGGCCAACAATATGCGCTCCCACAAGAACGGACGTCTTCTCACGGATCCAACGGGAAAGTTTCCCATTCGCAATAAGGTAGGAGCACCGATCTTCAATCCTGCTCTGCCGCAAGTCACGCACATTATGGATCCAGCCAGACTTTATCGTAAGTAATGTTTGTTTACTTATTGTATGTCACGTTTTGAAAATTCGAGTGAAATTTAGTAGGATTCCACTGATTTAGACTCCTCCATGTAGAATTCCATCTGACAAGACCTAGATACGGACGGGAAAAAGGTTCTTGCTCACCCTAATAGCACCCCTTCCTTATGGCAAGGTTAAATAAGACTGATGTAAGGCTGTCCTGCCATTAGGTTCAGTGCAGTTTCAAACATTGGCTGATTTCCCCGACCAATGAATCTTGCACAATATCATCTTTATATTAGAACTTTGCAGTAATATGATGAGAATCTTATATAAGATTCCAAATTGTTAGGCAAGGCAACAAGGCCTAGCCAAGACCCGAATTTTCAAGCAAGAACCTAATCTAATTTTTGTATACAGGTCTTGCATTCCATTTTTATACCCAAGTCTTGGATTGGGAGAATTTTTATGGATGTCTAATCAGACTTTTCATATAGCCATCTTTCCTGATGCTTGAATATTTCAAGTCCTGCACTCGTCATAATTTTTTGATGCACTGAGCTGTGTAGATCAATATGTATCCTGGATATTCCCAGATGTTTTAGACTCGATCCTATTACCTGGAATTGGATGAATTTAGATCAATAAGAAAATCGTATTCGATCCACATGGAAACCCGTTCAATCTGTCTGGGAATCCAGATCAGATTCAGAATCAACGTTTTAATGGAAATTGCAATTTAAAAAATGAATTCATCTTCCGACAACGAAATAAATCTTCCTGGCATTGACTAATTATAGGAAACCCCACTTTATCCCGTCTTCATGGTTCCTATTTGCCTTCCTGTCTTAAAAATCTTACCTGCCAAAGTGGCATATACAATAAACATTTAAAAAATGCATAAATTGGACATTTATTAGATGAATAAAAATGTTTCAGTACTCGGTGATCCTAGATCAAATCAACATCCACCTCTCCTTGCATTTGGGATTATATTTTATCGCTGGCACAACGTTATTGCCGCCAGAGTGCAACGAGAATATCCAGGCTGGTCCGACGAACAAATTTTTCAAAAAGCACGCAGATTCGTTATTGGAACATTACAAGTGAGTAAATAAAATGGCTTCTCTAGATTTTATTAGTTTTACGTGTAAAATGGGATTTCGAAATTTATCATTTTTCGATTTTTGTAAAACCACACTAAAAAGAATACTTTCTGCCCGCAAGAATAGAAATATCTATCATTTTCTTTATGGCGTTTCAAAATGCCTTAATTTCTGCCCTAGGTACATAATACAGCAGTTATACTATATTTCAAGGCCTACTTTTATGAAGTATAACGTCCAAGAAATAAAAAAGTACATTACTAAATAATGTAACTCGAAAAAAAGGTTTTTTTCATATAACTTCTTTCCAATTGAGAAATCCGTTTTTGAATTACGAGCGGCGGACGATGCAACTCGTAAATTTGGCCGCTGTACCTATGCATAACAAAAATGAGTTTACGAAATGGGCCGCTTTGCACGACCAATAAAATATCATTAGCGCCATTATATACCGACTCTTGTAACGGAAATAAAACGTCGAGAGTTCCGCGTTAAACTAAAATTAGCGCTCATTGTAAATCAAATCATCGCGTCCAATCACCCGCTCGGTAATTGAACCGCAATGTAGCGTCATTTGCGCAAAGTTGTGATGCGACGTAACGATTACCGCCATTGTCCTCGTTTTCTCTCTCAAGTTCACGAAGTGCATGGCGCGACACTCCGGCGGCTGGCGATCCTGTTTTTCGCGTTCGCACCTTAATCCGATGACATATTATAATCGCGATATATAAGACTATATAGTAGGGCTTTATAAACTCAAATCAATCCGTGTGGCGTCGAGAAATTTCTAAAATGTGAATAATATAAGCGACGAGCAATAATAGAATTTTGAAACATCGATATATACACAGGGTGTCTCGAAAAAATGGCGAAATCTTCTTGAAATTTTCAGTAAAAAAGTCCTTTGCAACACTTTAATCCCTATACCTATATCGTCGGAACCAGAATGGTGAGCGATTGAAGTTTGCCAATCCGTATGCGAGATTCTCGCAACGCTCGTCTTATTTTGGCCAATGAGATTGCGCAAAGGAATTCCTGGTCGTCAAAGTATATACAGGAGATAACGAGTTTTTTTGTGGTATTTTCACCCACAGCTTGAATGCATTTGACTCGAACTCGAATCGAACGTGACAAATAAACCAGCTAGCACGAATTGTACAATGACGTCAAAAAGCCGTCAAAATGTTGATGAAGTATCGAAATGAAGGCATTTTGTTGTCATTTTACAGTTCATATTTGCTGATGGGATAACCTTTAATGCGAATCCTATTGGTCAGTTCGATTTTCGAGTGGATTGAGCTTGGAAAAAAACGAGTTCAAAAATTATATCTAGAAAGTCCATTCTAGATATCGAGATATGGTTTTTATTTTAACGAATGATCAGAGAGCCAATTCTAGCGCTAAAATTTAAGAACATGCGTGACAATGTCGCCGGATAAGCAACAACAAAAATATATATCTATATACGTTCCGATTCCGGCATGACGACACATTACACACCTTTGCCGCAAACCGGATCGATCTGTATAGGAAAAAAATCCGTAACGTGACTAAGCGCAGCACGTGACTATACTACTTATATTCCGGGTGATGGCGAACACGAACGCCAAATCGCGTCAATTGTTTTATGGGTTTACAACGGTATATTTACGTTTTAATTTAGAAACATGACTCGAAAATATGGGAATAAGCATTTTGGAATTAAATTGCGCTGAATTTTCTGTCAATGTAATAAATATATGATAACAACATTCGCAACATTCGACAACAACATTCGCATGACGATCATGTGCAAAACTTGTAGGTTATGTTTACTTCAATTACTGAAGTTTTTAACGTTAAGAAAAATGAGAAAAATAAATAAAGTTGAAGAGTAATATTGTCGTTGAAAGTTGCTCGATTTAACATGCGCTATAAATACGGAAAATTGATTGGCGGGTGTACATAATAATTAAATTTGATATCTTGCAGGCAAGATTTCAGAATAAAAAAAAAAAAACATTGAAAACGAGTCTAAAATACGGGTTATTAAAATTCTTGCAAAAATTATCTTTAAATTTGACAACGTTGCATACCTTTTACATTGGCGTGCTTCAATTTTTAAAATTTAATTACATATTTTCCAATCCATCACGGTACGTTTTGAGAATCAAAATGGCCAACTCTGAATATATGACAGACCAGGTGAAGAGTAAGGGAAAAGATCTAAAAAGATGTAAACACATATCGAAGAAAATAATTTTCCAGAGTAAAATTCAAAGTTTATGAATGTATCGTCGATGTCGATTTTTAGAAATTCAAAATGGCGCACTATGGAGGATCGAAATATAGAAGTCTCTCAGTTCGGATGAAATTTCGAATATTTGCGTAATATATATATATAAATACTTGTAATTATTTGAAAAGAATTACGATGTTAGAATTTTAAATTCTACAACTATAAATATCGAATTATTTAAATTGATTAGTAAAAAATAAATAATATAAGAATTGTAATGTTTTGTAATTTTAACGCGTCGCACTTTTAATATTTACATGTAAATAATTACATTGCTGTTAATTAATTGAATTTTATGCCGCACTTTAATTGTCCTTGTAACACAAGACCGAGGGACAATGATGCATGTGAAGAATACGTGTCCATCATCTGAATTGTGTCAAGTGTGAAAAAGAATAGCAAAATTCTTAAAGATGACTAATTAACTTATATGCATAGTACAGCAATAACGTGGAAATTAGTTAAAGTTCATTTTAAAACCTACTTTATTCGCGGCTCGTCAGAGAGTATAATAAAATATTTTTAAAAATATTGTTTAATGTAGGTTTATAATTGGAATTCTATATATAAATCAACATGACAGGAAATAATTTATCGAAAGAAGAAAACGTATATATATTCTATAAAATATACAAAAAAGTAACATAAAATATCAGTCGATGTCAAAAATTGTCAACAGTTGACAAAATCGCTGAAAGTTGACATAAGTAAATAAAGTTTGGTAAAATGCGATAAAAATTAGCAAAAATAATAAAAAATGATAAAACGTATAATCGAACATTAAATTAATGAATTAAATTAGACCCGACACATTCAGTTTTCTTTAAGTTTTTTTAGGAAAATAGAAGAAAACAATAATACATAAACAATGTAAAATAAACAATGAAACAGAATAAAATTACTGCTTGGATAAACGCATATTTACACAATCGTGACTAAAGCTGCAATGCATATTAAGTGAATAGAAAGAAACTTTAATGAGTGTATACTAGAATACATATAAAATCTGATTAAAGAAGTGCCACGGCAATTTATCAGCCTATACGTAAAAGGTAAATAATTGAACGATGAAACGAACTTACCTGCAAGTGGAGTTCGATCGTATACAATTATATTTCATTGTCTCTTCCTCTACATTAAAGCTTTTATGTAGATGTTGAGATTATTTCTGGGAGAGTTTATGCTATAATGTTAATTGTATTAACTGACAAAGATACTTTTTTAATTGTAGCAGTCGCCAACAAACAGTCGAGCTAAACAGACATATGTGTAAATTTTTAAATTTTAGGAAAACGGTTAGTTTAAAAACCAAATTGTGAATTTTAACTGTGAATATGTGCAATCACATGAATATACAGGGCAATAAGCCCCAAACAAAAACTAATTCCACACAACAGTGGAAAACTGCAAAGTGTAAAAGACCTAGAAATAGTCCGGAAAACCAAATCCGAAGAACAAACAAAAGTCAAGTACAAATATCAAACTGGTTAAGTGCACCAACAAAGACCAGTAACAAATATTTGACATTCTGCGACCTTAAATCGATAATCAGGACGACGAGGCAAAAAAATAAAATCTCCTTCCATTTTTGTGAATAATATTGATAACATCCGTCCAATTAGAAGATCTTCTAAAACAGATAGCTAAGGACAGTTACATTATCAAAGTCCTGGGATAAAATAAAATAAAAATAATTACCCATAGTAAGTGCATTAAAAAAGAGAAAAACCCCGTTCATACTTACCAACTAAAAGAAGAAAAAGGTTTCAAAGTTATCCTGCGCAGTATGCATCCCACAACTGATGTTGAGGAATTAAAAAGTGCCATAGAAGAGCATGGACATAAAATCCTGCGCATTTACAATATACGACATCGCATCACAAAAACGCCACTACCGTCATTTAGTCGAGTTGTAAATAAAACCAAACAACCAAGATATTTATAAAGTAAAACAACTATTACATACGATAATAAAATTTGAACCACCAAATGTTAAAAGAGAAATTCCACATAACTGTCAAGAATATGAACACACAAAAAACTACTGCTTCAAAGGACCGAAATGCGTGAAGCGTGCAGAAAACCATTTAACCACTGACTGTCCCATTAAAATACAAAATAACTAATGTAATATGAGCAAAGGAAAATGCCAAGGAAAGAATACTGTGGGCTACAAAGGGTAAACAGTTGCAACAAAAACTCTTTCCAGCATTAAGAGAAGAGGCGTTAATCCGAGAAAACAAACAAAATCAAAACTATTTAAATTTAAATAGCAATACGGATACAAACCAGGCAACGGTAAACCAAAGAAGTCAAAACAAAAACACAAAGAATAAACAAACAGACATACAAGCAAACACCCATGATGGGGGTCAAGATCGACAACGCCAACATATCAAGGTACTATATACGAAATAGAGCAAAAAAATAACTGCGTCCCAATATCCATTGGGAAACCAACATATTGGCCATCAGATATACACAAGCTGCCTGAAAATTGATTTGCTAGATTTTGCAATTGTTAAGGGAATAAATAAAAAGTTCCTTGAAGCTACATCCTGCTAAGATCTGAAATCTGACCAGTCAGCAGTCTTAATAATATTACATGCTCAAGTACTCATAACAAAAAACCAATACAAAAATTATAACTATAAAAAATACAAACAATACATCCAAGAACACATAACTTTCGAAAAATATTCCAACACTGGAATATTCCAACACAAATTTGATAATACATAAAAAATAGCGAATTTAACCAATCTGCAGTCAAACAACAGTAAGCCACAGATTTTAGATCAACCAATAGCAACATTTGAAAATAGCGCCACCTTGTGCTTCGAAACATTCGAACGCTTTCATTGGCCGGCTGAAATTATTTGAATCCTGTGCATCGGATCAAGATTTGGAACACCCAGTATAATAGCTCTTCTTCATTGAAACGTGGAAAATCATGATGGAGAAGTTTAAATTGAAAATGGTTGTGCTATATTTATGCACAAGTGCTTGTGACATAAAAGCGATAACTTTCGACACTGCTGATAATTTTATTGGTAGTTACCTTCTTCAAGAATCCCAGAGTAATTCGTCGGGAAAAAACAACGGCTTGTTTATATTACGATTTACAAAAAGTGACCTTGGTAATTACCTGGTTTCCTGCTCTTTCGAAATTTCAAATTATTACTTGAGCTGTTCTCCATAGAAGTACGTGATAACGAAAGATGCGTGAAAGGAGGACGGAGGTTTATTAAAAAGAAATTACGGCGACTGTGAACAATGTGTTGGAAAATATCAATAACAACAAGTACCGTATCCGAGAATGAGATTGAGCGATTACCAATTAAAGAGTTGCTAAATGGCAAAGTGAGAAAGTGTGCGGGCACGTTTATATGCATGTAGGAACAAGAGCGATCGACTGCAGTGGTGAGAGGGAGCGAGAGAGAAAGAGAAGAAAAATTGAAAACGAATGAGACCCGTGGAAGGAAGAGCGAGAAAGTGCAAAGAGTGAGACGATGAGAGAATATAGCTTCTGAAGAATAGAGGTCGGGGGCAACGATTTGCGGTAGGATAATGATCAGCCGTAACGGTCGTAACGTCTAACTATAAATCGGTGACACCGATTTACTCTCCTCTATACTCGTCTCTCCTCCATCAGGGAATAAAACACGTGCGAGAACTCGCCAATGGTGCTTGGAGAGCGACGAGGTAAAAGAAAGAAAAAAAAAAAAGTTGCGACACACGAACTTCGCGATGCGTAATGCCAATTTTGAGGTTACGTCGCGATTGTCTGAAACGCATCAACCGACCTGAAAATTCAAATTGCGTGGCTCGAACCTGATGGGATTAATGTCGACGTTACTCGTAAATGTATGCGGTGTGCTCCGAGACGAAGCGGACATAATTTACTGACTTCTCCGTTTTTTTTTCATTCGGGAAAAAACGACGAAGAACCCGCGTAAAAATATCCTCGCATGTTGAAACTTTATTTGAGTTTTATAGTACGTACCTGCGTGGAAGCTATACAAAGTCCTGGCGACGTTCGTGAGTGATTACGAGTAAAGTCGTTAACGGGAAATCCATATTTGAAATGTAAAACGAACAAAATTTACTACCCATAGTACAATTTAATGTTTTTTGTCGTAAAACGTTTGGAGGTGGAGTGCGTTAACCCTTTAGCTACCGCAGAGATGATGAGGGAGTTCCAACCGGTTCAGTCCGCCAAATGGCATCCTAATAGGTCAATGCACCGATGTCTATTTTTTTAGCGATTGAAATAGCATTCTGAACGTTGGTCCTGATTGTTCTTTACGAACCTTCATTTATCATTGGGAATTCAGTAATTGGCGATTTGAATTATTGGACCACTTACTAATGTATAATAAATTACCACACCCACGTTGATGATGGTCTAAGCAAAGTCATCATGTCCGAGTCATTGCTACGATAATAACACGATGGGACCATGATGGAGGAAATGGAGAGGAACACGATTATGCTCAAGACTAACTTCGAAAGGGTTTAGGAATAGCTCAGCCAAGACAATAAGACTCTGAAATGTCTTCATTTTATATTTCAGCTGGTCAATCTGGAATTTAATGGAATTGACAGTGGAATGGGATCGAATCATCGAAAATTACACGTAACTGTTGAAATGAAGGCAATCTTATTGTTTGTATCCACTATATAATGAAAGAAACAAACTTACATAATTGCAAAGATATGCAATTTCCTGATAGTTGTGTCCTTCAAACGTCGAAGAACGTGTCGTGAAAAACGCCTTTCGGAGCTTGTGAATACGCTTATCAATGAATTGAAATCTAAGGATTAAGATTGGTATCAAAAGGATTTAATAAGAGCTGGATGCACTTGACTCTTGAATGCTTAAAATCCTTTTCATCCGATTATAATTTTAATGCATGTCTGGTTTCATGAGCGACTTTTCTGGATTAACATAAACACGACTTACGTGGAATGCCAAACAGACACCTGTGTGTCACGGTATTCAAATTTCCTTTGTGTACTTTTCTTAATTGATGGGTAAAATATACCAAAAACCAATAAAAAATTTCTACGAAATTTATTTCAGAGATTTCGTCTTCGATTCTGAACCAATATCACTGATGTTTCTTCAGTGTCCTGGTAACTATTCAATTTGTAACTTTTAGGTTATGAAATGATGTTATCGACTGAGCACTCTCTCATTTTCTTTAAACCGTAAAAAAAAAAACAGTTCGATCCAAATCCTTACAAAGCAAACAATTCTATTATTAACAGGTGTAAACGAGGAAAAATTAATTAAATTCTTTGCTGATATGTTAGGAAGTGACGTTATCGAGCTATATTACACACAAATATTTTATGAGCATTTATTATATAAACAAGTAATTAAATTTGTCAATAATTAAAGCAGCTATTAACAGTTGCGTTTACGCCGCTAATATCCGTTACATTAGCAGTCTGTCATAGGCGGAAGACTTCAAAATAGTCACGCGAGTAATGAAAAATTTGCAAACAAGCTTTACTACTTAGCGCTCTAAACGACTTCGTAATGTAAGTAATTACGTGATATCGATCACTACGGCTGATTGAGCGACGAAGAAGGAAGGAAATCACCGTAATCAATTTTTATCGAAATGCATATGAGTTGTAATATTTGAAATGAAAATAGTAAAATGGTTGTAATTAATTGAAGACTGTCAAATGAAATGTAACAACTGCTAAGACGTTATCGCTTCATTTATTATTGTTTTATTCAAAATGTTTGTAATTAATTCATACACACACACACACATATACACACACGCGCGCGCGCGTAGATATATATATATATATATCATACAAATTGGAATTAAATAAACACCGTTACGAAAAAATTCTATTGCGTGAGTGAAAATAAAAACTATAAGAAACCTTATATAAAAGCTGTAGTATTTATATAGTTTTCCTGTAGTTTCTTATAGTATTTTAGCGTGACCTATATGGCTTTTTTTTCGTATAGGACATGATAAAAATTAACGAATATATAGAAAAATATGATTACAGAATTTACGCTATAGAGACCAACGAATATTATTATCGAGAATTGACGATTATTGATGATCATCAGCGAACATTAACGAACATTTTGATGAACATTAACGAACAATATCAACGATTGACAAATGTTGACATTGAAGAATATTGATGACGAAGGTTGACGGACTTTGACGGACGTTGTCGAACATTAACGAACATTAACGATCATGAGATATAAGCATCGCAAACCATTGAGAACAACAATTGACAAATGTTGACATTGAAGAATATTGATGAAGGTTGACGGACATTGTCGAACATTGACATTGATTGACATCGATAATTGACAAATATTGACATTGACGAACATTGACGAACGTTGTCGAACATTAATGAATATTAACGAACATTAACGATCATTGACAAGTATCGAAAACCATTGATAATAACAATTCACTAATTGTTACTTTATAGTTGACATTGAAGAATATTGATGGAGGTTGACGAACATTGTTCGAAAAAGTTCTTCAATATGCATCGTTCGCCAACCTCCATAAATCTTCGTCAATGTCAATAGTTGTCAATTTCCATTAATGTTCGACAACGTTCATCAACCTCCATCAATATTCTTCAATGTCAACATTTGCCAATTGTTGTTATGTCAATAGTGGTTTTGTCAATGACTATTTGACTATCGATTAATATTGGCAAACATTGGTAAAAAAATTGTCAAACGTTGATATTGATTGAAGTCGATGAACATCGAGGAACAGCAACGAACAGTGACGAACGTTGTCGGAAATTGACGAAACAGACAAGAATAAAGAAATACCGGCCAAAATCAAACTGGTTGAATGGAAGCTATTTAGTTTACTAATTTAATTTTAATTTTAATTTCAAATAAATTTTAAACGGCCAAATTTTCACCCTAGTTATATAATGAATATCAATTTTATGTATGTATATAACCGTAATTATAAACTCTATGAAAAATGATAAATTCGCTGAAAATTGTCACGGTATATAAGGAATCAATGAAACTTCGAAGTGACACGTGCGATTGGCAATTACGTCAATCGCGTACTTGAATGTAAGTAAATATTTCATAATGGGTAATTTTCTGATTTTTTTTTTACAGAACATAATCATGTACGAGTATCTCCCGATGGTGATCGGCGAGGAAATTCCGCCATACGAGGGATACAAATCAGAGCTGCATCCTGGCATCAGTCACATCTTCCAAAGCGCTGCTTTCCGCTTCGGCCACACAATGATTCCACCTGGTATTTATCGAAGGGACGAACAATGCAATTACCGGAAAACCATCGTAGGAAAACCAGCGATCAGGCTCTGTAACACATGGTGGTCTTCGAATGTGAGTGAGTGATGCTACAAACCTGTCGATCGACAAGTATATTGTCTATATTTTAGCGTGTAATCGGAACGCCCGTCGAACATTCATGGGTTTTCATGGTTTTCACTATTACATGCAATCTGCAATTGCGTAATTGCATTATATGGTTTGCGGTTTATGCAATATCTTACTGCATATTCTATTACATCGTATAGGTATTAGTGCATTCTTACTTTTGCAAGGTGATGGTTTTTCCATCGGTATTTGCAGACCGTAGCTGCAAGTACCCTGAAGTTTGATGGAAACATCGAAATGAAAATATTCTAGAATAAAATAGTATTTTTTGAACCTAGGCCGCCAAAGGACACTTTACGCTCCACCGGTGTACAATATGCTGTGCCCGTAAAGTCGCATTTTACGCCCCGCTAATTAGACACAAAAATGCATCACAAATACGAAATACAAAACAGTATACAAATATAAAAAAGTAAAACATTAATAATCGAAAATTACTATCGAACATTGAGAAATATTGACAAATGACAAGAATAAAAAAATGGACAAAATCGAGGAAAGCAGCGACTTAAAAATAAACAAATATCTATATGGACACTTAAAATCATTCAATGAAGTAATCGTGAAGAATTTACAAAAATTTGATCATTTGCATGACGGATAATGTCGTAAATATCTCCAGAAAGTAGGCAAAAGCAGTAGAAAAGCCAGAGACCAAGAGAACAATTGATTAGCCATCTTGTAAATGTGTACACATTAATTGCATTGCCCGTAAATATGTAAATGGTATTGTTTTATTGTAACAAAGAAAACTGACGGGCATAAAGAGCATAATTAAATATTATGCCATTGTATAATTACTCGCACCTATACGTGCGTCGTATCATTACAAACTTTATACTTTCCAATGATTTTATATCACTTCGTTAAAAAATGTCTTAACGTACCGCGAGCACCATTAAAAATGAACTTTATGACCCGCGAGTTAATGATGCATGGCGTTTTAATTTTTCACGGCTCTCGGTTTATTTTATGATTTGTGATTAGAACGTAGCTCTTTTTTCAAACCACTCAATGCGGCGGCGATTAGCAATTTCGTAACTCTGGTTCTTCGCTACTTAATTGTGCATTAGAATAAAAGTTATAAAGAATGCGTGTTTGAACGATAGAATTTCTTCTAAGGACGTTTCTTTGTTTGCTGCATTTTCATGTTCTGCTCGTAAGTGCACGATTTTCATTGATGCAAAGGAAATTGAAAATTTACGGTACGGTTTGTATACGGAATTACTTTCTGCATGTATGTGAATTATATTCTTTGCTGCACGCAAAAAATTTACCCCACGTGAAATTTTACGTGGCCTGAAAACACATGAAAATAATACCACGCAAGTAAACCGGTTTCACGTGGAGAATTTATTGGTAAAGTGTTGGAGACCATGGTATAATATTGTGGACCATGATGTCTAGGTCGAATAACAATGTGGAAATGATACGTCACATTTTTGTATGTGATTTTGACATCTTGACATCCTTCTTAAGAACAAATATTTCTACAATTTTTTTCATTCCATTTAAAGTTGCTCATCCTACATTGGATCCACTTGCTTCATTCATGTAAAAAATAAAAAATAACAATTTTGCTTCACCAAAAAAAAAAAATGAAAATATTTCATATCGAAATTCAGGACAATGCACAAGCTTGAAGTATTATTACGTAATGAAATATTGGCTATTATCTCTAAATTGATCGTATAACACGATTCGGAACCCAATAGAGCACGATGAATAATGTGCAGATAAATTGCATTCGAACAAGCGACGAAATAAATATGTATACGAAAAACAAAAAACGCAATTGTTTTAACGATGTTATAACATCGCGCAGACACCGATCTATTGTTCTTACGTGGCAAAACAAAACGTGTGCGCGCGTGCAGGTTCTCGCGATCGACTCATACACCTGCACCCGCAGCATTGGGTCAAAGGCATTAAATGCATTACATGCGGATTAGTATATATATATATATATATGCGATAAGAAGTTAGCACGCGAATGCACACGAGTTTAAAACAGACACAAGCGGCGGCGGTCAACGCTTAGAACAATCGGTATTCCCCGTACCCTTGGAGGTCAATAGCTACCTGGTGCGCCTCGTTTACGGCTCACGGTTTTCATAACTCCAGTAGTACTTCGCTTTCTCACCGTCATTATATTACGGAGCGTTACGGTCAAGATAATCCCCGATAACCCACATTGTAACGGCCACGTGATATTATGTGTACACCTTATCGGCTCATCGCGAATTCCCATATGACGATCGCGCGCGGAAATCAAAAGTATATACTCTTCTCCTAACAGCCGTGGTCGGAAACCTTGCAAACATTTTTTTTGTACGTTAGAAAATACAGACATGTACCAACCATGTGGTTTCCATAAACGATAGAATGCACAAATGTGGAACATTAGCATTAATATGTAGACAAACCACATTGTTAAACTACGTGGTCAATTTAAAAAACAACAACAATATTTTTCTACATAACGAATCAACGTGGAAATGTGTTCCAATGTGGAATCAGACAAACCACATTGTTAAACTACGTGGTTAATTAAAAAAACACCATTTTTCTACATATCGAATCAACGTGGACTCAGAGAAACCACATGGAGAAACCAGGAAATTCTGCGACTTCGTCCGATCTAAAGAATATGATTGAACTACGTGCTTCATCCACATGACATCCATTTGACACCGAGAAATGAGGTCGTTCTTCAATTTAAGAAAACCATTTTAGGAATGCTGTTTTAAAATGACATGGAAAACCACATAAAACCTGATCGATTAACATCGAGAAATCATGTGGGTCTCAGTTTAACAAAACTATCAGTTATATGTTTGCAAAAGACATTGACAATATGCATTAGTCTTCATGGCAGAACCACGAGACTAGATATCAAAAAAATAATGTGGACAAATTACGCTTTCCACAATTAACAAAATCATGTCCATGAATATTGGTTTATCTATGTGGAGGTGCGTGTCATGAATGTGGCCGTGGTTTCTCTGCTCGACAAAACCATGTAGTTTCCTCCACGTAACAAGACCACGTGGGTTTTTTTCAAATTACGATATGGTTTTTTTTCAAGCAAGAAAATCACGTGGTCTTATTGCGTACGACAATAACAAATCACGAGATTTCGATTTCCTAAAATCGTATATACATGAATTTCTTAGTAAACTTTAGAAAGAACTATATTATGCAAATACTGAATTTGAAAAAACGTTTATGCGAGTAAAAAAATCTGTTTGTTTTGCAGGATATTCTGAATAAGACGACGATCGAGGAACTGATAATGGGAATGACCTCGCAAGTGGCGGAGAAAGAGGACAATCTTCTCGGCACGGAAATTCGTAACAATCTCTTTGGGCCAATGGAATTTTCGCGTCGAGACCTCGGAGCGCTAAATATTATGCGAGGTCGCGACACCGGCCTGCCCGATTACAACACAGCCAGGTCTTACTTCAACTTACCAAAGCGGACAAAGTGGCGCGATATTAATCCCGAGTTGTTCGACAAAAACCCGGATATTTTGCAGGATTTGACAGATGCCTACCAGGACCAACTGGACAACATTGACGTTTACCTCGGAGGAATGCTGGAATCGAAAGACGGACCGGGCGAACTTTTTTCCGCTGTGATTAAGGAACAATTTCTGCGGATCCGAAACTCCGATCGCTTTTGGTTCGAGAACGAGCCTGCTAAGTGAGTAATGTCTTATTTGTTCGAAAAAAAATTGGAGGGATATTTAAAAAAAAAGTTACCATTTTACGTTGTTTAATTTTCTACAGCGATTTGTTCCGGCGTGGCGTCCAGTTATATTTATTTTTTTTTTAAACGCACAAAAAAGGCGGTATTTTTAGATGGACGCAAGATATAATATTAAATCGACCATTCTGTTTTGAAATCTTTATTGACTCGATGGTACAGATAGCGCGACTGTGACACTTTTTTACAATTGAAAAAAAAAAACTCTCGAACCATTTCTTTATCAAATATATTAAGTTATTCATGAGTTGGCAAAAAAACCTGCCAATCATCGATGCTATTAATTGATTTTTTATTCTCTACCTAAAAATGTCAACCTGTCTAAGAAATAAAAAGCGATGAATAGATCATCGTAACATTCTCATTATTGTTTCGGATTAACATCGTTGAATAAAAATCAAATGTGTATAGACAGAAAATTAGATAAAAAGCAGGAAAATAAAAATAAAATGTTACAAATAAATTTTTGTAATTAAAAAACAATTTTATAAACAAAATAAAAAATAAGAAAATTAAAAAAAAAATAGTTTAAATTAAAAAAACTATGATAAAATTTGCGAAATGAAAAATTAAAACAAAGTTAATGGAAAAGAAGAAAAAATATATAGAATATAAATTTAAGACTGTAAAAAAATAAAAAAAATGAAACGTATGTTTAAAAAAAAGTAAAAATAAACATTAGTCTTTAATTAAAGAAAAATTAAAATTTTTTAATTGTAAAAATTAAAAAAATATATAAAGAAAAACGAATTTTTTGTTATGAAAAATTTGTTTGTTCACGAAGACAAAGGAAAATCATAGACACGAACAATGAAATGAAAAAACTAAAATGTCAGTTCGAAATAATATAAAAACAAATTGCAAGAAAATTGATTAAAACACCAAAAAATTTATTTCCATTAAAATTTTTTCTATATTATTTAAAAAATAAAAATATATAAAAAAAATATCGAAGAATTTATTTTTCTACTCCTAAATCAAATAAAAAATCGAAATGTATATTCACAACAAAATTTTGGAATCGTATTTGCAATTTTTATATTTGTTAAAAAATACAATACTATTAATTCTGAAATCATAAAAAATGAAAGAAAAAAAGAAAGTTTCGGTTCCATATATAACAAAAACGATTAAAAATTAAAACATAAGAAAATTGGTGAAAACACAAAAAAATAATTTGACGTAGAATAAAGGAAAAATCTTTAAAAGCAATAACATTTGTTGCAAATATCAAAACTTAGTAGAAAAAAGTAGAAGTTATACAAAAATAATATTTAAAGATTGAATTTTATTTTTGAAAAATTCGATTCTTATATTTATAAAATCGAAAAAAAATGGAAAAAAATTTCTGTTTGAAATAGTAAAAAAACGTTTAAAAATAAAACGTACAAAAATTGAAAAGAAAAACCAAAAAAGTTGTTAAAATCATGAATTTAAATAGTTTTAAAAATTTCGAAACCTTGAAAAAATGAAAAAATTCTTGAAAAAATAGAACTCGACGTAATAAAATCCACACCTTCAAAACAATTATTATTTTTTTTTTACATTAAAAACAAAATAGGAAATATTTGTTAAAAAAGCAAAAATTGTGATAAAATATGCAGAACTTAAGATCAGTCAAAAAACTCGACTGTTCACTTTGAATTTTCTCAAAACATTTTTATATTTTATTTTTGAAAAATTCACGTTTACCATTTGTAAAATCTAATAAAAATGCAAGATAAACGATAATTTCTGTTCCAATAGTAAAATCGGTTAAAAATAGGAACATAAATGAATTGATAAAAACCCACAAAACAAAATTATTAAAAAGTGAATATATATCGTTCAAAATATTAAATTTGAAAAAAAAATTTCTTTTACTTTTCACATTAAAAACGAAACAAGAAATATTTTTTAAAAACAGTAACATAATACCGATAAAATATGTAAAATTTAAGATCGGCCAAAGCATAAACAATAGAAATAAAAAACGCAAAATTTAAAAATAAAAAATTGCCCGCAATGCTAAAAAAAACAATTTTCGAAAAACAAAATTCCAGAACAATAATACGTCCATATATAAAAATAAAAAATAAAATCTCTGCAATTTCCACATTCGGCGGTAATTTCCACCATAAGATCGCGCATGTAACATTTTCGCACTTATATAGCGCCTCGATTCTCCCCAAATTACAAAATTCGCTATCGAATCATCGAATCGGGACGCCTCGTCCCGTATCGGACTCGACCATTCCAAGCGCCTGCAATTCAGGAGCTATTATTATAGTACAACGAGATTTATGTAACGGCGCAATTACGGCGCGCGCGTTTTCGCAAATCCATTATTATACGGCCTATACCACGCTCGTCGAAACCCCAATTTACGACACCTCCGTCCTTATATACAAGTCTTTTGTTTCCAATGCAGCTTTTACTCAAAGGCCGAGATCGAGGAGATCCGGCGCGTGACTCTTTGGGATGTGATTACCAATACTACCAACATCAGTGCCAACGCCATCCAGAAGAACGTCTTCGTTTGGATGGACGGCGACCCCTGTCCGCAGCCTTTCCAGCTCAACTCCTCAATGCTCGAACCGTGCGCACGGTTCCATCGCTACGACTTCTTCGAGGTAATTGGACAATCATTCATAAATTTACGATTTCTTTAGTTATATACAGGTACGTCTCCTTAATGGCCGCCATCTTTCACGAGAAGTAGTGAGAATTTGCCGTTTAATTACCGCGTTATCCGCGACGTCCCTATATGGAGATTCTTGAAATTGTTCGAATATAATTGAGAATTGTTTTTGACATCGACGATTGCGCAACGACTTAATTAATGAATACATCTGAATATATCTGTAATTATTACTCTTGTCACGAGTAATTATAGTTATTAGAGGTCAGAGACCCTATTATCCTGCATATTAGATCCGCCATTTTGAATTCTTAATTTCTGCTTCATTTAGATTGTCAATCGACGAATACCGCGACAGGTCCGTAACGATTATTCCGCATCGACTTGATCTATATAGTACGTGTTTCTTCCTTCCATTTCAATCGGCCATAATGGATCCGCCATTTTTAATTGTTGATTCGTAACCGCACGTGAAACTCGCCTGGAAAGGTCAAATTAATTCGGACGTCGCATTTTTTATTTTTGTTTTAAATTTGATAAAATGCACGGAAGTTCACGGGTAAAACGAACAATTAAGACGAAATTTATGTGTTTGAAAAATAAAAACTTTTATGCAGTTCCTAAGACATAATAGATTTTATCACAAAAAAATGAAGTGATTATATATAAAATGTAAAAATATTATCATTATTGCATATATAATATGCATAATTGCATGTCATTTTTTTTGAGGTTAGGGCGCGTTAAAAAATTATTTTTTACAAAAAGAAAAAATTCTCGCAGTATATACGTAAAAGAAATCAACTCCTCTCGTTATGAAAAAACGAAATGATAAGAGTTAACAAACAAAAAAAAAAAAAATGTTTAATTAAAATGGCGTGGTAATTACGGTCAATGCGCGTCGTTTGGTACGGATTCGCACTCGTTAGTTGGGAAATACCGGAAAATCTGGCTCGTTTCACGCGTTCGCCTTTTCTCCGATTGTGCAAGAAGAGAACTTACAGGAAGAGCCGCGTTTATAAAACGGAGAAACCCCATATTGCCTTTTGGTCCCCTTGGGAATTTTTATTTACGAATTAGAAATCGCGCTTACAATTAAAGTTACACCGCGTTCGTATAATACCTTGAGCTAGTTATTCAGATATATATGAATGTTTATTGTTTATATATCCGCGGGTACATTATTAGTGCAGGATGGAGAGTTTAGCATTTATTGAAAGCGTATATAATGGCGTATATATCTACATTTTTTACCGCTAATCCGTAATTTACGCGATTGTCGTTGCGAATTCATTTTGAATCCGGAACGAGGTTAACGAACGGGAAATTAGAGGTTATGTTTGTTTTGGTTATATGCCGCGCATGACCATGCGGTTTTCTGGTTTATTTATACGGTCTATTTTTGCTTAATTGGATGAAATGAATAATTGAAGTCGAGTAAACATAAAAACTGTATACATTCTGAAAGGAATTCTTCTTTTCGACATTAATGTGTCGAGGCGTATTAACTTTTTATATCATATGAGAACGACCGCGAGTGTTCCAAAGCGCGAATTGCGCTTACCAAACCCGGTGGCGTTTGTTATGTATTTGAAATCTGTAATTTTAGTCGTTATATTTATCGTTTTTTTAAATCAACTTTATTCATTCAAGTCTGAGACTTATACGATATTTATGAAACTCTCGCTAATTTTACCGATTTTTTCTTACCTATTTTTAAGATTTTGCATTTCCAATATGGCGGATTTTTCTAATGTGAAAAATAAAACACTTCAAACCTTTTATCAAATTTGCTGTACTTTTTTTTAAACAACCTTGCATTTGTCAACTATAATTTTTAACATGAAGAATTGAACATTTTTTTTTCAACTAATTTTGTCGATTTTTCAAATTGCCATTTGTTATTAAGGTTTGTCAACTTTACTTTATAATCAATTTTTTTTTCGTTCGCTTTAATTAATCTATTTCGTCTTGTTTTTAATACATTATTTTCTCCCTAAATTGTGAAAAATTCAAATCAACTTGCGTGACCTTTTCCTTAACGGCGATTTTTTCCCACCGGTCTTAATAAGCATTATTATTTTTAATGAATTATCAAAAAATAAATGTATGCATTATATATATATATACAATAATTGCAAATTTCAATAATTCCTCAGCTAAGCGAATTCGCATACGTCTACATCGGCATCTTACTCGGGACCATCCTTATCGCGTGCACGTACGCCGCTTTCTATACGGTGAAGCTGGAGAATCGCAGAAGACGTGATTTAAAAAAGTCAAAAGAAGCCATTAAAAGAACAGGTAATGAGCCCGACCCAGATAAGATGGTCGCGAAAGAATGGATTCATAGGAACTCTAAGCGTGTGGTAACGGTGCAGTTCGGACCGGAAGAAGCTTTGTACATCATCAACCGCAAGGGGGAGATTATCAGAACCTTCAAATTGACCGGTTGCGGAAAAGTCATTATCGAACACAGTCTGGTAAATCATATGACAATTTCACACCATTACATTACTTAATAACAATGAACCTACTGATCGACACGTTATTAAACATAATTCCATTTAGAATTCAATGATCCCACAATTTATCACCATCCCTCACAGGACAACACATAAACATCAACATATATAAATCACACATCGTCACAACATGTTCAACAATTTCTGGCAACATGTCTTACTTTACTTTCGTTTCTTCCTTCTTCTTCCTTTTATTTGTCATCAATTTTCTTCTATTCTCATCAACTTTTGTCCGACATCGTTTACTTCAATCTACATCCATTTATTTTCAGCTACTTTCGCCGATTTTTATCTACTTTTTATCTACTTTTCATCTAGATTTCATTTATCCTACCTTTGACTACTTCCATCTACTTCCGTGTATACATTGCCACCAAATTCTTTGTTCAAACACTATTTTTTTGTTTGTTAGAGTTGTTAAAGTTGACAATTTCGATAAATTTCATCGTATTTCATCAAAGTTCCTGTAATTTAAATTCATTCATTAAGACAGTTTTAATTTACAATTTTGTCTAAAAAACAACAGTATACTTGATCTAAGCTTCAATCGAAAATGCTCAAAGCTTTTGACAGATTTCGTGCTTGGGTAACATATATGTCTTTCTCAAGACAAAGCAAAGATTCACGCAAACTCGCACGTTTGCCACAAAGAGTCCGAAAACTTTTACATTACGTAACCTGACCTTCCGCACCAGGAAATTGAGAAGGGTATTTTTATCCGAGCACGAGGAAGGTCACGTGCGAAATCGAAGGATATGCACAATAACAAACGGAAAAAAAGAAAAAGCTGTGAAATGAAACCGCAAATTTCATTCGCGAGGGTTAAGCGATTGAAATCGGAACCTGATGCCGATTGTATTTTCGCAGGAAAAGGAAAGCAAAAAGCGTTTCAAGCCCCTGACACTGCTGCGAATTCCACAAGATCACGACCTCGTCCTTGAACTGGAGTCGATGAGCATGCGTACAAAGTTCATGGCGAAATTGGAGCCATTCCTGATAACACTCGGCAGGCCGTATGAGATGCGCACAATCAATCGAGACATACTGTTGGACAAGGCAGAAACCAAGGAACGTCGCCAGGAGAAGCTGGAACAGGTAAGTGCCAGACGTTGTCTAGGTGTAAACTAGGTGTAAACCGGTGAGGTCGTGCCTCGCAAAGCTGCAAGAACGACGGGAATCCCCGAACTCGTTATGCAATCGGATTGCCGTGAATAAGGTGGTCATTCATTTTTTTTCAAAGCGTAATGTATGAGGAATCCTCCAGTAGTGGGCACGGTTATAATGCATTGCGTTTTTACTCGCGCTTACGAAATTAATGCTTGCCGTAATCAGTGGAGCTCATCATTATATCGCTTCACTACGTTCAGTACGATTGGCGGAATGACGTCAGATTCCAGGTACTAAATTGTATTTGACGATCGTACTTCGTCAATTTTTAAAATGTTATATTGAAACGAGCCTCTACTGAATCGTAATGATTGATATAACGTCGTCGATTCATTTCCCCACCGCATTCTCGACTTAGATTGATGGAGGATTTTTAGTCATTATCGCTAGTCTACCACTCCTTCATTTCCCTTCAATGATCTTCAAGATCGACAGCAGCTTTGCCACTCTAGCTATATAGCAAAGCTATACTCGTCAAAGTCTTTCTTTTACGTCATACCAAATTTGTAGCTTCGTGATTCTTAATTATTATACGTCATTACATAACGTTACATAACATTGACAAAATTGACATTAATATTCTTACAGTTCTTCCGCGAAGCTTATTCGATGACCTTCAATGTTCCAACCGGAGAGCGTAGAATTATTTTGGGGAGCAACGGGAACAATGAAAACAATGAAGTAAAATCCACATTGCAGACTTACTTAACGAAGAAGGAATTCGCCAACGCTCTAGGGATGAAGGTAGACGACGACTTTATCGTCAAGATGTTCAGGATTACCGATAAAGACGACAACGGGCAGATCTCGTTCCAAGAATTCCTGGACACCACTCTACAATTTAGTAAGGGCAACAGCGATGATAAATTACGAATTATTTTTGACATGTGCGATAGCAACCGAAACGGTCAGATCGAGAAGAGCGCACTTTCGGAAACGCTAAGGTCCTTGTTGGACTACGCGCGGACCACGTACATATCTGACGATGCTATCACGAAACTCATTGAAAGGATGTATCGCGTAAGTTAAATCTACATCAAACTGTTAGGATAGGGTTTTTCTATGACCGTGTATAGAATTCATGCCAAAGTAGATAATTTTGGTCACGTTCCCCCCAGTAAACGAAAAAGAACTCGAAACGTCAAGAATCCGAATTCAGAAACCTTTTCTCATGAATTCTTTTCATTTCATGCCATCGTTAAGGAATTGGAAGCAATTCACATTTATAACCCTGAATTCGGCTTCTTGACGTTTGAATTGTTTTTCGTTTACTTTCATATTGTCAAATCCAATAGACCAGGTCCAGATTCTGGTTAAAGTTTGAAATGTCCATGGAATATATAATGTATATTGTAGCTGCATTATCCCATCACCTGTCCAAACCCACATGAGGGATCTATCTGAAATTTTTGCTTCAGAGCGCGGGTTTGGAAAACAAAGACCATTTAACGTACAATGACTTCGCGCTGCTGATGACGTTTTATGATGGAGACAGTACGAAGATCGGCTTGGATTGTAAAGGAGCGAAACAAAATTTCCTCGATGCTAGCACTTTCGACACGGGCAAGAAACGAAAAACAAGGAAAAACGTCTTCCGCAAGTATTATGATATGTCTGCGACGTTCCTGGAGGAAAATAGACAACACATTGCCTACCTCATTATGTTTTACGTCATTCTTATTCTGCTTTTCGGCGAGAGATTCTTTTGTGAGTAATTTCGTCTTAAAGGCATCAGATTTTCACATTCAATTGTCATATCGCTCCTTCGTGCCACTAATGAATGTTTTTAATTCTTCTTACAGATTACTCGTTTATGACAGAGCATATGGATTTAAGGCACATCATGGGGCCCGGAATAGCGATAACCAGAGGTTCGGCAGCCTCGTTGTCCTTTTGTTTATGCCTGATACCTCTGACCATGGCCCGGAACCTCCTGACGAAACTGAAGGAGTTCTCGATCCAGCAGTACATCCCACTGGATTCGCACATTCAGTTCCATAAGATCGTGGCAAGCACGGCCGTATTCTTCGCCTTGCTCCATTCGGTGGGACACATGATTAACCTTTACCACATAGCAACGCAGCCGGTTTCACGTCTACGTTGCCTTACGAGTGAGATCAGGTTTGCCAGTGACGAGAGGCCGTCGATAAACTACTGGGTCTTCCAAACAATCCCGGGTAAGATCACTGGTGTTTTTGTCCACGCAATTTTTAGCAAAATGATTCTTTAATTATATGATAAAATACACGAACGTTCATTGTGAAAGGCGATGAGATTTCATGTAGTTTCCACGGTTTATCCGCATGGTTTCTTTCCGTGGTTTCTTCACGCGGGGTTTCCATATGATTCCTCCGCACGGGGTTTGCACGTACTTTCTCCACGTGATTTCTCCACACTGTTTCATAGGAAGGTTTTTCCACATACTTTCTTCACGTGGTTTCTCCTCGTGGTTTCTCCTCATGGTTTCTCCACGTGGATTTTGCCATTGTTATAATCGCATGGATTTTCCACGTGGATTTCCCCAAATGGTATATCAACGTGGATTCTCCACATGGTGAAATTTCATAATTTCTCTACTTGGAAAAATCGAGTGGGAAAATACGCGTACTTTTAAGAAAACATTCGAAGATATAAAGTAAGAAAAGACAGAATAATAAAAACACAATTTTTCAGGTGTAACGGGCGTTCTCCTCTTCATCGTGATGACAACAATCGTCGTATTTTCCTGTCCGTCCGTAAGGAAGAGAGCATACAAGTATTTCGCGAATACTCATACCTTGTATATTGCATTATACGCGTTAACGCTGATACACGGATTAGCAAGGATAACCGGCGAGCCACGGTTTTGGAAGTTTTTAATAGTACCAGGGACTATTTTTGCATTCGATAAAGTAAGTACACTATTTATTTGCTTTATCATTTCATACTTGAAAAGTTTCTATCGATCCTAATGTTTTCAATGACCGTATATATGGGCTTATTACTGAATGAGAGCATGACCCTATAATTTTTGTCCAACGTACGAATCAAACAATAGGCTTTACTATAAACGAACGATACTTTCTCCATCGCAGCTAGTCAGCCTGCGCACCAAGACCATGGAGTTGGACATCCTCGAAACGAAAGTGCTGCCATCGGATGTATTAAAGATCAAATTCTACCGGCCGCCGAACTTGACGTATCTGTCGGGCCAATGGATACGCCTCACCTGTACGGCATTGAGCTCCAATGAATTCCACTCCTTCACACTTACCTCGGCTCCGCACGAGAACTTTCTCTCGTGTCACATCAAGGCCCACGGGCCATGGACCTGGAAGCTGCGGAACTTCTTCGACCCCAACAATTACGATCCCCCAATCGAGAGACCAAAGATCCGTATCGAAGGTCCATTTGGCGGCGGCAATCAGGACTGGTTCAAGTTCGAGGTCGCCGTCATGGTCGGCGGTGGGATTGGCGTCACCCCCTACGCCTCCATACTCAACGACCTCGTCTTCGGCATCTCCAGGCAGCGATATTCTGGAGTCGTTTGTAGAAAGGTAATTTGGTTTTATCATAATTTGTATTGTTACCGAAGCATTATTGTCGAACTAGGGCGGAAAATCTTGCATTTTACTTTCGAAAATTGATTGAATCCAGGCAACAGTGGTCAGCTCCGACTACGTCAAGTAGAAGAAACCATATTTTTAAAAAACGTTGTTTTATGGAACAAGGGCGCAAACTGGCGAATTTTAACATGACTTTATCGAAGTAGAAGGGCAGGATTTTATTTTGCATAAATTCTTATTGTTCTGACGTTATATCTGTTCTGTATTAAAAAAAAAAAAACAAGGAAAAAAAATGGAAAGGAAGAAAAACAATGTCAAACATAATTGCTAAAAAAAAAACAATAAATAAATTTCAATTTTCAGGTTTACTTCTTATGGATCTGTCCGTCACATAAGCACTTCGAGTGGTTCATCGACGTTTTGCGAGATGTCCAAGAAAAAGATGTTAACAAAGTCCTTAGTATTCACATCTTCATCACGCAATTCTTCAACAAATTTGATCTGCGAACGACGATGCTGGTAAGACATTGGCGTTTTTTTGTTTTTTTGTTTGTTTCAGGTCTTACACTTTTTGTGCACGAAAATGAGAAATTTTTTTCTTCATTCAGCCACTTTTTTTTTGTTGATGAATTTGTTCAAATGAAAATCTTATTTTTTCAGTATATATGCGAGAGACATTTCAAGGCGGTATCGAAAACAAGTATTTTTACTGGGTTGAAAGCCATGAATCATTTTGGACGACCCGACATAGCTGCCATTTTAAAATTCGTCCAGAAGAAACATCCTGCTGTACGTATATCGTTTAACGTTGCACTTCGTCTAAATTCTTTTAAAAACTGAAGTAAACATTTGAAAAAATATAGTAAATAATATAAATGATTAAATAGGAAGAGATTACAATAGAATGGAACATTTTTAAATGGATATATACACAAAAAATTTTAAGAATGAAATTTGATAAAGTCGTGTCAACTTTATCTTAATTTACTATTTTTAAATTCTTGCCAAATTTTGTCTGATTTGTCAAGTACATGTTTAAAATATAACAAATTTGTCAACTCTATCAACTTGTGTCAACTGTGCATTACATTAACTTTGACATATGAGAAATTTGCTTAAATAGAATGCAAGAAGCAAAAATTTTGATGGGTTATGAAAATCTTAAAAATATTATTGCTTATAATATAACTTGAAATTAGGAATATTGGCTCCGCTCCTTCATTTTACAATAGATGTAAAGCGGTGATATTTACTTTTTACGACCCTTAAACGGTAATTTTACTGCTTGGCGGCGTATAGGTTTATCCAATTCTTGTAAGGGCGTTATCGCCCGTATATGTAAATAAATAAATAAATAAATAAATAAATAATAAAAATGTATGTTGAGAAACTTATTAATAATTACATACAGAAAACAATGACAGAAAACAAACTTAGAAATTCTTGTTAAACCATACAACATTTTTAGGCTACAAAAATTGGCGTCTTCAGCTGCGGGCCCCAACCGTTGACGAAGTCCGTGACGTCAGCATGCGAAGCAGTCAATTATGAACGAAAGCTGCCATATTTTGCACACCATTTCGAGAATTTCGGCTAGCGTTGGATGAAATTCGAAAAAGACGTACATTCGTTTTTTTTTTTTTTACAATTATTATTATCTTCGACGACCTATTAATTCTGTAAATATTACTCGTGACTTAAGTTAAGTTAAGCGTGTGCGTGAACGAAAGCTTGAGAATTTCTTATTTATATCGATGGAAGAACGAATGATGTACCATATTTAAGCTGAACCACTTCCAAAATCAATTGATCTTCGTGTATATTTATCGTGACGATGGACGTAGAAGAAATATTTATTTGTATAGCAATTATTTAATAGCTCAAATAATAGCTAAAAAGATTTAGTCGATATTACAGAAAAATTTTATCGAAACAAATTACATATCGCTCGTAAAAATATATGCGATAAAACATGATAAAATAACAATATTGTTGTATGTTGCTTTTTGTTCGTTATTCTTAGAATAATGGACAAAAACATCACGGAACTATTTCCTATCATGTTTTATCATATATTTTATCCAGGGATATTAAAAAAATAAATATTTTTTCCGATCGTCAAATTTTGAACGTGCGATATATTTTTAATATGTAAGACATATAATAAGGCGTGAAGGAATTGTTGAATCTTTCAAATTCAATCGGCGTGATTGATAACGTCGAGATTAGTCATTACTTATATTTTGTCAATATATCAAAGTGTTAATTCGAATGGCAGTCGTTCATTTCCAACCTGTTTCATATACCCAAAATAAGGAATACAAAAAAAAAACATATATATTTTGAAGTCGTTTTACAATGTTTTCCAGGCAATTTCTGAAACTTATTATGACGTAATCGAGAATATCTTAAAGAGACGTATTATTTATAATATTTCGTGAAAACAAAAAAATTGCATAATGAGATATTTTCATAATAAGCCTTAGAATTCAGGATTTTAATTACTTCGTACTACAGCTCGACTCGTGGTACTTTCGCCTGGAAACAGCGCAAGGTGATACCTCGACTCTTCATACATTAAAAATGACGAAATTCGCCTTGCGTAATTTAGCCATTGTTATCAATGACACTTGCGACTCTTAGCTTTTAAGCAAAAAGAAGAGACGATCGTTGAAAAAAATAAATTTCTTTCGAACCTATACCAAAATGTTTTGTTCCTTTTTATTGATGCAAAACTTGTCATTGACGAAGAATTGGCTGAATTGCAGGTATTTGTCAATTTTTGAAATTTGTGAAACTTTCTCGTTAATTTTTATTAAACAAACCAACCAATATTTTATCTTGTTGAAGTTTGCTAATTTCCAGATCGATTTTGTTCTTTAATGTTTTACAATTTTTGTTGTCTTTTTATCGACGTTTGTCGAAATTCTTTAAGGTTTTTCATATTTTATGTTGCATTTTGTCAGCTACAATTTTAAATAATTTCTCAATCAACTCTTGTTAATTCCTATTGATAACTGATCGATTTAAGATTAATAATGAATTTTTTCAAACTTTTAGCCAGGTTTCATGGTTTTAAAAAGTGTTTTTACGATTGTCATCATACTTTCATTTACATTTTTTTACATATATTTCTTCGCAGATACTCCGACCTTCATCAACTTTCATCGACATTGATGATAATTTGAAAACATTGAGTCAATATATTTTGTGTCATTTTTCATGAATTGCATCGATTTTTGTAGACCTACAAATGTCTTATCGTCAGTCTTCATTCAAGTTTTATTATTTTTTGTCAGTTTTCGTAAAACTTTTAAAAAATGAAACGTATTTGTTGGTACAGTTTTTTACGATTTTTTAATCGCATTTCGATATTTTTTACGTTCCAACAAATAAATATGATCGACAATGTTTATGGATTCTTTATCTATTGTTATTTTTTGTAAAACTTCGCCTTACTCGCCTATACTTTTCCACAACTTTTGTCCTTTGTTAATCAACTTGTTGTTAAACTTTTTCAGAATTTTTAAACTTTTTAGGACATTTTTTCATCGAATTATTTTAGTGTTTATTAACCACATTTTTGTCTTTTAAACCGCTCATGAATATTCATAAATGTTGATAAATGTTGATAAAAGTTGACAATTTAATCATAAATGTTGATTAAAGATATTCAAAAATGTTGATTGTTTTTCTATTCTTAACAATTTCCATAAAACTTTGTGCAGCATTTATCAACTGTTTTTATTCGGTTTCTATCTTGTTTCATCAGATTTTTTAAATGATCTTTCGTTAACTTTAAAATTTTGACTTATTTGGTTTTTGTTTTCGTCAATTTTTTTGTATAGTAAATTTTTATCTATATTTGTTCATTTTTGATAGTGTTTGTCAACTATTCGTTAACTTTTTTTTTTTGAGAAATGTTTGTCAATTTATGTCGATCTTTTATTATTACGTATGTTTTTTATTTTTTGATATTTTTCAACATTGCATATCATCATTTATTCCTTATTATAATTTATTACTTTATTTCATCATTTTCCATCATTTCCAACTTTCTCTGCTTTTATCGATTTTTTTATCAACTTTTCTCTTTTCAATAAATTAAAAAAATTATAAATATTGTTGACACGAAGACATAAAAGTCTATCATAATCGACGGAGCAATTTTTTTATTGTTCATTGTTTATTGTTTATATACATATATATATATATATGTGTGAAATGTATAGTTGCGAAGCAACGTTTTAATGGCGGGGAATCCCCTATACTGTTTTCGCCCCCGAAGGGGGCGTAGAGGGGAGAGGGTGGGCGAAAACGTCATCAAAACAGACAAACTACATATTTATATGTACATATATAAATTATTATTTATTTTTATGTATATATATTTATATGTTGTAAAAACTTATAATAAAAACATGATCAACTTAGATTATTAGGAGATCGACTTAAGAGAAAGAAACAAAAAAGGATATCACGTTATCGCAATCTTATTTATTCTATAATCACAAATTTTATAATTAAGTATATTATAAATTGATAAATAATCAGTTATAATTGACTGGTCGCGGTATTGACACATGACGGTGATTAGTGCTTCCGGAATCGCGGCTGGTTTCATCTTCAGTAATAATATAGGCTCTGTTTATCATTCCCTGTTGGTCGCCGTTTGGAACATTTGACGGTCTGAAAAATACAATTATGATTTAATAACAATTCTGTATAATCGACTAATTTTATTAAATATTCTGTTGATGATCGTGAAAATCTTACAACAGAATATTTAATAAAAATGAACGAGTGATAGTTTCAACTATAATCTTATCGACTAATTTTGTTATTTATACTCTAATTGAATAGAATCGATGAATTCAAGATGTAACATTAGCTATAAGTTGTAATTGAGAAATTTTTTTCATTTTCTACTAGAATTGGATCTGATGTTAATATATTAATGTAATATTTAATATTTATAATATATAGTAAATTTATGTTTGATGAACATTTTCGAAATTATAATTATAATCTACCCAGCTGCTTAAAAGTAAATAGTTTTTCAAATATAATTAAGTCCTAACCTCAGTGGTGGTTCAACATTGAAAGCCTCCTCCATTCGAGAATGGATTGTGTTGATGTCGTTAACTTTTTCGACAAGTGCGTACCTATCGTAAGGAGTGTCATAATCTAATTGTAAGATCGTAGAAAATTTATAAGTAAATCCCAACTCCATCAAAGTGATCACAGCTCCGGTAACCAAGCATGTTACACCTATAAAAGACAATTATATATTTGTAAAATGTATACGTGATTAGGAATTTTATTGGCAAACTCGTCTCATTCATTGATACATGTATATTGTCCAACTTAACAACTTTGAATTTATATTATACTTTTCATCTAGTTTGCCATCAATTTGAAACATTTTGTGAAATTTCTATCTTATCCTACGCAAATATGATTCTATTGTTTCTCTCCAGATTTTGTCAATTGACATCGATATACATTTTTCAATTTTCTGACTTTTATATGTTGTTTTGTTTTAATTTAATAATGATTATAATAATAATAAAAATAGTTACGATCCGTTTATTTTATCAACTTTAATCAACATTTGCCTATTATTTATTAGTTGAATATTATATATAAAATTTCGGCAGATTTATCAATTTTTGATGATTTACATTAATGTTTCTCATCTTTTGTGAAATCTAGTCAATCCTCGTCAGTTTTCGTCTATTTCTGGTAAGTGTTCGACACTTTCATATCAATTTCCTTTCGCATTTCTTCAAGTTCAGTAAAATTTCATTCATCATTGACAAATAATTATTTTCCTTTGGTTTTCGTTAGTTCACGTCAGTTTTGGTAAATTTTGATGCAATGTTTTTAAACACTCGTCAACATTTTCGTCTGCTTTCATCGATTTTAGTCAATTTTTGACGATTTTTTACTTTTTGCTAATATACCGTCATTATTTACTTTCTCATTTCTTCAAGTTTAGTAAATTTTTGACAATTATCTACTGTTTTTTAGTTATACAATTAGCTTTCAGTGTTACGACGGTTGCGTACCGGTATTAACTTGGTACTATGTCAGTAATGACAATCTTGGATTCCTTTTTTCGTCTGTTTTCATCAATTTTGAAAATATTTTATCAAATTTTGTCATGCTTCGTTTGCTTTATCAACATTCGTCAACACTGTCGTCTGTTTTCTTCTATATTCAACAATTTACGTATTAAACTTTGACGCGTTTTGCTCTGTTTTTACTATTGATTTGTCAACACTTCTATGATAATTGTATAATAAATAATTATATAACGTGTAATATAATAATAAATAATTTAATTTAAAGATCAATTATATTTACTTCGTTATAAATTTAAGTAATGCAATAATGATTTTCTCCTTCTACCGCTTGAAATGATTAATTTTTAATGAGTCTCTGTACTATATTGAAAATGATTGTCTGATTAATAAAACATGAATTATTCGGTAATACGTAATATGCATTGTTTTCAACCTTTGTAGACGATTACGTGTGATTCATGCTCTACTTATTTCTGACCGGTGAGGAACAGGATCCCCGTGACGTCAGACATACAAACCCGCATATATTACTTTGGAAAATTGCACGAACCTCAATAGTATTGTAATAATATTAATAAATACCAACTTTAAATACAAGATTGCTTAATTTTTCGACTTTTAATTCTGTTTAATCACATTGTCAATTATTTCTCATATGTATGTCAACTTTAGCCAAACTTTTCGCCAGTTTTCTAAACTTCGAATTATGTAATCTTTTACTGTTATCACTTTTATCTGTTTTAATCAGGACACATTCTTCAAATTTTGTCATTCGTCACTATTTCTTTTTGCGGTTTTCTTTTTTTCAACCCCGCCTGTAATTTTTCATCAACTTTCCTTACAAAGTTGAATAGTGTTCTCCATATTTTAATGGTACACGAAAAAAAAAATGTGGTATTTTCAAGTAAATATTTACTTGATTTAAGTAAGATTTACTAAAAAGAAGGAAATATTTTCTTAATTCAAGTAAATATTTACTTGAAAATAACAAATTTTTTTCAGTATATTTATCGACCTTTTTACATTTTCTGTGCACTTAGCAACTATATTATTACATTTGTTCAATTTTGCTTAAAAATTTGCAAGTCAATATGTCATAAATTCTCTTTGCCATTGTTAACTTCAGGATTTATTAATTATTACCAACAGTTATCTGTTAACATTATGTTATGACATTGTTGCGTCGTCATTGGCCATTTCTCATTTATTTTTGCCAACCTACGGTATAAAAGTCTTTTCGCGGTTTTTTTTTCAATTGATTGCATTTCATCTTGCATTTCCCAACCATTGTCAAACTTTTTCAACTTTTATCAACAGTGGTTCTCTTTTATCAAACTTTCGTCAAGTATTATAGGTTTTAGTCGTCGTAAATGTATCTTAATAAAAAATTCACATCAAGCAAAATATTTTATTGTGATAACTTGAAAAATGATATAACAGTATTATTTTGTCTACACACATATACACGTGTGCAAATTCCATATAATTGAACGATGCTTCTATAATAAATGATACTTACCAGCTATTAAAACGATCCAGTAGTTCCAACCGAAGTTGAACTTTAATAAATGTCCTTCCACGTAAGCCACCGTTTTGTCCGAAGGCAATAGGGCCCAGTACATAAAATTCGTGCCAAGCAGGCTAAGTCCCGTACCAACCATACCATAAACTCCGTAGCGTGGTACAGCGAACATTAGTACGAACATCGTCACCCATGATATAAATGACACCCTTCGAAAACAGATAAACAATTGAATTAATGGTAAATAATACGCTACTACTATAATTAAATATGATAACAAATTTTCTACCAAAATTCAAAAGTGTTTCAAGAAATTCTAGATTAAGACTATCTTAATGTCAAATTTTACTTTTGCATGAATGTCAATTAAAAAAAAAAAAATGTTTTATCAATGAAAAGGGTACCTCGATTGTTTCGTTCCAAACATTGTTTTCATTTCAACAAATTTGAAATTGTGTTTGGTATTTTTAGATTCCTATATCTAGTCTGTCCACTTTTAATACGAGAAGTTGACAACTTAATAAATATTTATATAGAGACAGTTATTCTAAAACTTTATGCTCAATAACTTATAATTTCCTCAATTCAAGTTAAAATTCAACAATTCTTATTGGAGTCACTGATACTTGGAGTCAATATTTACTTGCGCAACATGACTTTATTGTAAATTGCATTAAATCACTTTAAAAAATGGAATTCAATTTATGTAGATACACTAATATTTACTTGAATTAAGAAAAGATTTTCTTGAATTAAGTAAGATTTACTAAAAAGAAGGGAACATTTTCTTAATTCAAGTAAATATTTACTTGAAAAAAAACAATTTTTTTTCAGTGTAGTAACTTTGTAGTAACTTAATTTCATATGGGTGAATATTGCGTCAACATTCTTTCAAAATTGTTTGGAACGAAATTTCACTGTTAAAGAGTGAGTGGAAGAGTTTACACTCCACAAAGAATGAAATCTCAATCTTCAAGAGGGAAAATTTACTCTTTTAAAAAAGTGACTTAATTGTCACCCTTTGTTGAGTGAAATTTCACTTTAAGAACACTTTGAGAGTTGTTTTAGAATTATTTGTTTCAGATATTATGTAACAATCAATATGGAAATCATACCACAACATAATACATGTATAATAACCAGCCTCTCGATATTTTGCACCCCAGTACAAGCTATCCGGATGAAAAGTGAAGTGTTCGGCTACTGACATGACCGCAAATGGAGCACCGCGTAAAAGAGAGTCCTTGAAACATTCCGCCATTTCTGTCGAACTCCTCCACCAAAACCTTTCATTAAACTCGATGTCACATTTTTGTCCATATCCTGGCACACCTAAAATTAACAGACATGCAAATCATGAAACAAAAGCACGAAAGAACCATTGGAAGCACATATTACACATGACATCTATATGCATGATGATAGAGCAATTATATATGTGTGGACGAATGTTCAAAATGTTTGGAATACCATAAAAATATGATGTAGGTTAAGTTTACCTGCGACACATTTCATGAAAATATTTCATATGAAAGTTTGAATACTTTTGAAATTGAAGGTCAATTATACATTACATGATCGTTATTGTATTTGTTCGGATGATTATACATACTTTCTGAACACCCTTTATGTATCGAAACTATATATACAGGGTGTCCGATTTTAAATAACGGATTGGATTATCTCGGATGGTAAGTATTTTGGAGGAAATTTGTTTATACAAAAGTTGTAGGGTACAGACAAAAGGCTAGCTTATGGTGACCTTGACATTGACCTTGACGATGTGGGAACCCCTACTTTTGATCTCGGATTTGAAAAGAGCGGAAAATTTTACGTTCAAAACGATATTTATACGATATTTTCAACAAGGTCATGGCAAGGTCGAGTGAAGGTAAAATTTGCGGAAATTGTTGAATAACCTTAAAAATCTGGTGGCTGGTACCAGAATGTGGCTCTCTCCATCCCTGACATCTTTCTTCCAAAACATTTGCTGTTTCCCACCTCTATGCCGTGCTACCATCCATAATTTTACCTTCATGACCTTGTAGAAAATATCGTATAAATATCGTTTTGAACGTAAAATTGTCCGCTCTTTTCAAATCCGAGATAAAAAGTAGGGGTTCCCATTTGAAAAAATTAATTTGACCTTGAAATAACCAAATTTCCTCCAAATTGCTTACCATCCGAGATAATCCAATCCGTTATTTAAAATGGGACACACTGCGTATATATTGGCCTAAAATGTACAGTTTTTTCATAATAAAAGTATACTATGGAAATCATCGTAATGGAAAATCGAACCATCCAGAAATTTACTCAAAACATTCGATTGACTTAATTCATTTGATTCCTTTGGTTCTTTGAATTCAAATCTATTCTTTCTGGATCTATCGTTTCTAAACAAGACTTTTGAATCATTACATTTTTCATTCGTTCTTTACACATATGATTTATTTTAATTTAATCGATTATGTATCTCATTCATATAATTTGATTCGTTTATCGACTCATTCGGTTTCGATGATTACCTACGATACATACAATACAAATTTATTAATTTTCTCGGTAATTAATTCAGTCTATTTTAATTTACGTTTAATATGTATCTTTATAAATTTATTGCTATTAAAATTATTAATTCGTTTGACCCTTTGTACTTTTCAAATTATTTTTAATCGTTTTTACTCCTTTGATTTTACCATTGGCATAAATTCCATTGATCGATTCAAACTTTTCGATTTTTTCAATCGGATAAATTCCATAATTTTCCACATCAAGTCGTTAAATCACATGGTTTTCTTCATTCAATTATTTATTCAATTTTTAGATTCATTCGATTTAATTAATGTCTCTAATTCTGTTCCTATTCAGTTTTTTCCAATTACATCAATGTTATACCATTTTATACCTTTTAGTACCTCAATTTTATATGTAGGATGGATTTCACGTCAAATGTCCTTCAAGTGTATATATATTAATTCAATTCTAAAATTCATTCGATTTATTCGATGCATTACAATCAATTTCATTAATTAGATTCCTTTGATTTATTCAATTATGTCGATTGAGCGCATTTGCCTTGATCCGATAATTTCAATCAATATTATGCTTCAATTCCCGCACTCAACCTAATTCCTTTTTAATCTTTCGATTCCTTTAATGCGATACCTCTTTTAAATCCTACAATTCTTTCGATTGAATCAATCGTTTCGATGTTCTTGATTTCGATTCAACCGATCCCATCCATATGTTTTTATTCGAGTCTTTTCTAATAATGCTTTATTCGATTCGATTAGATTAAATGAGTTCAATTTACATGAAATCATTTTTATACGTTTCACTTGATTCAATCAATTGCAACATAACTATGAATTCATGTAGACATACGTATTGAATGAAACGAACGTACATTATATTCAGATATTTTCGTGAGCTCTTGATAGTTTAAAGCATTCGATTTCTTCAAATTCTTTTACTCGGCCTTGACCTGAATATTCGAAATCTTATTATATAACTTGTATATATTCTATTTGTATATATTGATATATAATGTATACAAATATTTAACTGTATCATCGTGTTTTATCTATTCGCGTATCTCGGTTCTGGGATTTACGATCAACATTTTGGAATTTCCATTTATCAAAAAAAGTCAATCCACATCAAAACTAAATATGCACTGGACTTCAGCGTCGTATTTTTCATCAGATGACTCGTTAAATCACTGTCTCCATTGTGCCATACAATACCACATATGAAGGCACACTATGAAGAATCTTCGGATGTAAAAGCCAGATTAAGCATTCACTTTTTTTTTGGAAGTCCTAAACGAGTCAGGAAGTAAGAATGTGCCTGCGTAACCAGCCTTTTCGAAAACGCATACATTACGTCACAAGGACCTACCAATAGTAGATGATGCGTACATATAATGGTAGTGATGTAAAATTTATGTAAGATTTTATTTTGACCCAGATCCAAAATACTTTTTTGAAAAACCTTAAAATAAATAATTAATATTTATTAATAATAATAAAAATTGAAAATATCAATTTTATAAAATGATCTAAATCAATTTTTAATTCTCAAAAATCATGATTGCTCCTTTTTAGGGACTCACCAGAATAATTCCATTTTTTATATCATTTCGATTTCATAAGATTATATTTCATTTATTTATTATTTTTTTTAACTTATTCGGAGTTTTCTATATATTTAGTCGATTCATTCGATTTATGTTGGCTAAATGAATGTCGACCGAATCGTTTGACCCATTAAAATCTTCTGACTTATTTGATTGAACGTCTTTGGTTTAATTAATTTTTTTTTTTCTTTTTGATTTAGTCATATTAATGCGCGTTTTCTTTCAATTGATGCAATTCGATGGATTAATCGATTTATTCGACTCGTACGAAATCGCAGTCTTCTTGCACATTTCTTTTCAATTAGCAACGCTTTCGATTATACGAACGTATTTGACATTTTCTCCAAATTAATCCATAAAGCTTCTTTTCAGTCAATTTTTTCGAATAAAAAATTCTATTGCTTTGATTCATGAAAAACTTTCAATATCTATTTGTCCGATATCTCAAAATCAATCGATATAAATTCAATTCTTTTGATTAATTCGCTCTTATACTGATTCCTTAGGTTCTTTCGATTCTGTTCATCTTTTCAATTATCTTTCCATTCTTTTGAGTTTTTTGACTTTTCATTTTAATTTTAATCCGTTTGATTGAATCAATTCCATGAACTAACTCCATAAGTTCATTCTTCAATTCGCTTAATTCATTTCACTGAATCGATTGTCAGCTACAATTTGCACGATTAGGATTTATTATGATTCATCATCATAATATCGATTCAGTTCTTTCAAGTCCGTCGGTTTGTTCAATTTCTTAAAATCAATCGATTGATTCCATGCCTACAATTCGTTAGATAGTTACAAATCCAGATGATTTTCAATTTATGTCATGAATTTTATTGGTTCATCACCATCCGGTCGATCAACATCATACCGAATGATCCTTGCTGGCCTCCCATCGCCATGTATCTAAATTGATAAAAACTAATACAAGGGATATCTTATACGAAATAGATAATACTCATCAAAACATAACACCTAAGATGTTGACAGTGACATTAGAATGTATCCTCCTTACAATTAGGACCTTGGATTTTGAACTCCTCTAGTTAACTCAGACACGTGGAATCGATCAAAAATAACTTTGGTAAAGATGCATTTTAAAAACTGATTATTTGTTATAAAAAAACATATAAACAATAGAAATTAGCATCATGTATAATATTATACTCACTCGCATAAGTGACGTTTATGTGCATCAGGCCAACGTAGCACTTAATTTCTACGGGCATCTTCTGATTCGTGAAGGAGCTCTTGAGGGTGAGGGAATTCGTTTGCCACGACGAGCCATATTGAGCAACTGTATATACATATAGAATTACAACATTAATGAATTAAGTGCGTTATAATACACATGGCAGCAACTAAATGCTACGAATTCGCAACGTGGATTGACAAGCGCAATTGATCATTGCGTTATACGAACCTTGAATAACCGCTCCGACGAAGAGGCCCAGAGTCACTGCCACAAAGGTTGAACACTTCTGTAAATCGATGGCATGCGTTGTATTTTTTACGCATTATTAAAACGTGCCTTACTGACACGCCATTGTTCGTTTTTACATGTACTTTCTAAAATGTTAAATGACTACATTGTAAATATGAATAACGAACAATTTGTTTCATGGTGAAAGATGGAATGATCATGAATGCTCAAAAAGTGATCATTGGAATGTGAATGAATTATCAAGATGTTGATCGTAATGTGTAGATAATAATGTGCCGTGAATTATGATACGGATGTTAGAAATGATCATGAATGATCATAGGAATACCTATCGGCAGGTCACAAAAAATATCATAAATCATAAATCGTGACATGATATGTTATGATTGATCATGCAAATGTGTCCTATGAATGATTGTCGTCTCGGTCATGCGGATGACAAAAATGTTTGGAAGAATTCTAATCACAAGATATGATAAGGAATCAGATCTTGACATAAATTACCCCAAACGATCATAAGTATTGCGTTTGACGTGACCACAACATCATACTCACAACTATTCATGCGGTAATCATGATCAGCATTCATGTGATCATTCACGGCATACGTGTGATCAACATTCTCATGACATTCTCATTACCGTTTAGGATCATAATTTATGACATTGATATGATTTTTGATCACAGTTTATGATCGAAATTCCCATGACCATGCATGATCATTCTTGACATTTGTATCAACATTGAAGGCACCATATTGATCGACATTTCATTCATTGGTATACTTCAGATCGACATTCCAATGATCATTCATGATTATCTAGCGATCACCCACATTGATCTAGTGAATTTTTGCGTCTACTTCAATCGATAAAACAATAACGAAACAAGCCGGATGCATTTTTTGCGACAGACAAAGACGGCAGCATGAGTGACTCACATCTCTTCGTACTCCGGGCAATATGATGAGAAATATTGTAAACAACGCACAAAATAGCACGATAATGCTGGTGAGGTAAATGTCTACGGAGACTGATGTTCGATTGCGGTAACTGTACATGGTCCCTTCGCCATTTTTGCGAAACGCCGAGAACCATCCTACCATTTTTGCGCCTGCAATCACACGTAACCTTCCATAAATCTTTCAACACGGTACATGATTGAAGGATAAAACTAATGTTTTGCAAATATTTTTTTTTCTTTTTAAAGTTAAACATTGTTTATTTTATATATTTATTTTTTTACGGACCCATAATAGTCCTTCAAAGTAAGTACAAAAAAGAACACAACTAGAATTAGTGATAAAGAAATAATAAAATACAATAAAACACCTATAAAAAAAGCCGATAAAGTAATTAATCGTAAAAATGAATAGAGGTGCAATTTTTAAAACTTGAATAAGTAACGCAAGAACGCACTTGTAAACTATTCCAAACACGTTACAAATGTGATAAGGGGAGTAGTGGTTATATAGGTTTAACCGCGGGAGCAATGATGACAAAGACATCGGGACATTCGAAAACACAAAAGTGCTTCGTAATAACGACGAAGAGAGCTGATGGATGGGAAATTCAATTTGGGAATAACAGAAAAATTATGGTCGAGAAGTGACATATAGATTTTTCTCTGGACTCCTTCTAACAAATTTTGGTCGGTTTGAGGGTTAAGTGACCAGATAGGAGAGGCAGATAATTTAGGTTTGGCAAAACTATATAGGACGAATACAGTAGTTGGATTTCTTTAGTAGCCCTCTGAATACATCTGAAAAGGTAAATTTAGCCTTCATCACTACTCCCAGATCAACAAATTTCCAATATCATTAATGAAAAAGTTAAAGAGAATCGGACTGAGGTACACCAGATGGAGCCACACAAGGATCAGATCTGACACCCCCATCAATTCTAACTTGAAATGACCTCCAGCTTAAGAAGAGTTGCACCTAGAGCCGTTGCAATTGTACAAATTGAGGAAATGGTAACTTCGTTATCAGCCTCAGGCACACCGCTAACAGCCGTTCTCCGATTTCTTGATTCTGCTGAAGAAGACGTTGGTTGACAGTGATTCCACTTGATGTTTCAATTCGTCGATTACCTCGCTGTTTTCTTCTCAATATCACTCAATCGACGATTTTGCTCTTCGACAATTGATCGTAAATCAGAAGAGACAGAGAAAGAGAAAGTCAATTTTGAATGACATTAATTCTGATTGTTTTCTTAGGTTTGTTATACCTTCCATTATACTTTATCAATTGATGACATTTTGGGTGCGAAAGATTCAAATTTTCCTTTCATTAGTGTATATATCTAAAATAGTCGATTGAGAATAGTTCGAATTGTCATCATCCACTCTTAAACGCTTATTTGACCTTGAGGTTTTTGGTGGTCTACCTTGGCGTCTGGTTTTTGGTGATAAAGGTTTCTCATTTGTAGTAGCTGTAATAAATTTTCTTACACAGAGATACCACAGCCGTAAAATTTATCGAATTCAGAACGTCATTCTGCCGTAATGAGCAGACTGCTGACAAGTGCAGGAGAATTCTGAAGCTGGATGCACATTATATAGTATCACAATAAATGCATTTTCAGAAGATGATCATTATGTGGAGAGCGAAGTAAAGGCATGTTGGAAAAGTGAAGATCAACGATATAAATATTTCTTTTGCGCAAGCCTAAATTAGCGAGTTGTGATGGTTGGTATAATGAATAAACTTATACAAAGTAGTATTGCAACCATAAAAATAAAATCACTTCACGTGAGATACAAATTCATACCGATAAATATTTCACATCACGCACTATTTAACACGTCACGCATATTAAAATATACCGTGGTAAATGTAAAATGACCAACGAGTATAACGATTAATTATTATTAGCCACTGTTATCACTTGTCACTAAATTTAAAAATTAGTTAGGTATATCCAGAAAAAATGAGAATTGAAGTACAGATCACAGGTAATTTAATTGAAAAATTTTTTAAAATGATGAATATATTTTATTGACGAATATTCCTCAAAACATTTTGGATATCAGCAATTATAGCGAGGTTTTTCACTTCTACACTATTTTAAAGTCTGACTAAAGATTAATAACATTGAAAATTACTAACAAATTACTATTATTATTCTTTATATTATATGGTTATAATATTTTAGACATTTATCGATGACATAATTGATGGCGTGTTTTTATTGTTGTTTTAATTGTTTCATATATTACATATTTCTTATTGGTCATTTGGTCAATTCCCCGTAGAATGCACCAAAAATGGTGTCGTAATATTTCGCGTTTTTATTTTCTTGTTGATAACAAAGATCATTAATGATAAGCGGAAATTTGCGAGAAATTGTCGAAAATTGACGTGATGAAATTAAATATTATAAAAATTGAGAGAAATAATGTAGAAAAAGGTTTATCCCTTACGGAAATGTACACCAAAAAAGATTGTTCGGGGTCCGAAATGACACCCAAGTCGGTGTAAACACTAAAAAAATGGGTGTAAACACTAAAAA
>JAPYZR010000363.1:0-111871 GCA_030522945.1 Trichopria nigra | reverse complement strand
TTTCGTGGTTGATATCGACAACCCGGTAGAAATATGTTTGTTTTTTTGTCTACTTTTGAGTATAGTGACCGACTTTATAAATTTTTTAAAATTTTAAATTCATGTATACTTGTATTCCTTCTTCAGATATTGTTATTACAGAACAAAATTCTAGAACAGAGCTATTATGCTGAAAATAAATTAGGTTATTTTCCAAACCGCATTTGGATAAAAATGAAAGTAAAATTTTCTATATGTAAATTTTATTTTAAACAAGGGCATATACGAATACATAGCGAGTGATATAAAATATTTTCAATTTTTCAACAAATATAAAAGGCTACGATTTTGAATTGAAATGTTTATATTGCGCAATATATTGGCTTATTATGGTATGCCTGTAGAGCGATCTAAAACGCCACTTTTCGTTGCGAGCGCCGTAAGCTCTTGGGTTCAAAAAGCTGTTTATCATATAAATCATCACAATGCATCATGCGGTATTGTGCCAGTCTTTTTTAATACAGGGACAGGGAAGCATCTTAGCTTCTTCTTAAAATAATTCAAGGTTGATTATTTTTGTTTTTTTCAAGATATATGTTGCAAAGATAAAGGATAAGACTGCGTCAACAATAATCTTAGTGACTTTAATAAGAAAAATGACCAAGCATTTTTGTTTTTCATTGCCATTTGGATTTTTACCAAATCTACTAAAAAAGATGAGTCTTTAAACCCCGTCATCTTTTCCACATTTATTTGTATCACGTTAATTAAGAATGGTCGATACCTTAAAATCACACTTTTGAAATATAAATTTTTCGGTCGTTTTTACGAATTTTAATTAATTGTACCATTAAAAATTTAATTTCTTATAAAATTCTTTGTTATAGAGAATCTTTATCTTTCAAAAATACGAATAATAGTTCAATTGTAAATAAAGTAGTTGAAAAGGATATTTGCTCCTTCCTCTAAACCAATAATACCATTAATAATAAATTTTAAAATCATAAAAGCTCAATAAAGTATTTTTTCTAAGAGGTAATTTTATGGCACCGACCCTCCTTAAGCGTATATATCGGTTCAGTTTTTCTAAATCATTGTGGGGTTTAGACTGTTGTGGACATAAATAACGCCGTTTGAATTTTAATTTAATAAGTTAAATGGCACGAGACATTAATTAAGTATCATTTACAATTAGTAAAATGTATTTGTTTATTAGTTTAATAGTAATTATTTGAAATTAGTGGATAAATTAAAAACAAATATTACAAATCCTTATTTAGAAAGTACACATTCAGAAAAAGATTTTCGTTTGAAAGTGCTTAAAAGTAGTAACAACATTGTAATACAGAAGGTCACCGACGTGCATTCTCGAGACAGGAATGAAAGCGTCGTTAAATTGTTTCACCGCAAAAATCGCACGTAACATGCATACAAAAATATGTAAAATGTAGTATATTCAATTAGAGTATAGCGAGACATTTAAAAATGTCTCGATTCCTACGTGAAACTTGGAAGAAAATTCATAAAAGTTTTTCAATCTCGCACGTGCACGCACTGCTTCCGGCGCTTTGAAAAATGAATCCCTCTCAAAAAATGACCCATTTTAGAGATCTCGTGAGTTTCGGATATTAAGACGCCTCGAATTCATTTTCACGCTACAACTAAACTATGATATGTGATTATGAAGAAAATGAAAGTATGATTGTTGATCGATAAACCAATTAAGATCTTTCTGTGATTTCTTCCTTTTGCTTTATTATCTAACATTTCGCCTTGACATTTGTACAAGGTTTCGAGACGCTTGTTGACATCGTTGTTGTTCGGTTTAATTACGACCATTAATCTCTGTAAGAATTATGTAACAGCATAAGTACTAAATTAATTGTATACTGTTTGTTATTTTGTATTGCATTTCATTAATAAGAGTTAACTTTACTGGAGTAATAGCAGCAATTGACAAACGTTGTAATAAATGGTCTCAAATAAGAATGCAAAATTAGGACAAATGAAACATCCATGGCAGAATCTTTTTATAGCGTATCATCTGGAGCACACAAATCAATATTACAATAAAAAATACCAGGAATATTCAGTTTCTGTTATTTAAATGATTAAGGCTGCCCTTTTCAATAGTAAATTCAGAATATATGCAACAACAAAACTTATTTCAACCGCGAATAATTTTAATTTATCGGAGAAGGTAGCTAATGCGGAAGAACTTATTTGTAAACGTTTTCTATAAAAGTTCATTGTATCGGAATCAACTTTTATTGGTAAAATGATCGCCTTCATAAACACAAGGAGCCCATTACAAGTTGTCGCACTTACAGTGTCTGATTATGTTCATAATCGACTTTTATAATAAAGTCAAATTATAAATGGATTAATGACGTTTCTAATAAAACTTTATAATTACCTGATAATGTCTTTTGACATTTTATAATAGTTATATATATTTGTATTTTAGTATGTATAAATATTTTTCTTAGATAATTTAATTATATAATTATAATTATTCGAAAATTTCTTAAAATTAAATAATTTATAATAAAATGATTCGTTTATAAAACATTATATATACATTTTTTACTAATCGTCTTACACACACACACACACACACATATATATATTTTTTTATATTATTCAAAAAGAAAATTTGTGTGCAATTGTTTTTATATTATTTTTTTATTGTGTATAAATCTCACTTACTTACAAAGCATCGGATTTATTCAAATTAGTATAGTTATATTTTCGTAGATTGATGAGAGCTTTTTGCGATAAAGCTCCACAGCTGTAGCAAAACCTAGGCCAAAAAGTGCGAAGTCGGTTTGTGGCTCCCGGTGTAGAAGACATATTGTACGTTATTACGCAGTCGCATTATACAGTTTAATATTAGCTCGCAAATTTCGACCGCATAATACGAATATTAATAATGATAATATGCTGTGCAGCATTTACAAGTTCACCAAGTCTATTATGTTCAAGCACGGCGAAATAATGCTTCCCGACTGGGCATATGTCAAATAAATTCCATCAATCTGGAGTTATAAGTAAAGATCCATTTCTGGTGTCCAGTACAAAACAATTCCCATGATGTAGCTTGACTTTGATGGACTTGAACTTTCACACAGTAATACACCTAAACGGCATAACCAGCACGTGGAATTATTCCTCATTACGGAAATGCCATTGAAATATTCGAAATAAATTATCGTTACATCATTTTAAGTGGTTATTAAGTAACGGATTATATGCGAATTGTATTTGAAAACTTGTATTATACTTTTGTTGGTATTTGGAGATTGTATTTATACTTTAAAAAGAAACGTGTAACCTTTTAACGCATTTTTATTATGTCGCTTTTTAATTGTATTTAATGTCTCTTGAGTGATTGTCCTAAAAATATCCTATTGTAGATGTAATCATTTTTAATTGCTTCGAGACTAATAGAATAGTTTCACGTGTAAAATATGAAATGCTTCAATGCCGGATTACACAACTAATTTGCTATTTGTTTTGACATTAAATCCAATTAAATATTATTGGACATAATTTTAGTCATAAATAATAATAATAACGTTTTTGACCATTATAGTTCGAGGTTGAATACCAAATGACATTTCACAATCACCTAATTTAGAAAGTTAATAAATTCTTCAAACGTTATTTCAGGATGACATAAAAGGATTAAGAATTATGGTTATATGATTTTGATAAATATATTTTTAATAACTAAAATATAGATTTGAAAATAATAGAGATAAAATCAGCATATATGTATGATCGACATTGCACCGACGCTGTAAATATAATAAAATTGTAAAATTATTAAAATAAATTTGTTATGACAAAAAAGTAATTATTTTGTAAAACAACACACAAAAAGAAATGTTGTTTTCTATTGTGCCAAATGCACTGGATTTTAATTTTGTAATTTAATCTATTTAAAATAATTCCGAAATAATTATACTTTCTAAAGAGAGGATTTCTAAATAGAAATTACATATGCTATAATTTTAAACTGATTATTAATAGATAAAGAAAACGACCGATACGTTATACCGGTCGGGATACTACTTCTCTGGCGATGCAAGTCGTTATGAAGATTACGGCCCTTCCAATTTGTTACAAAATCCGACGTAGTATGCTATTACAGACGAGAGGAAGCTCACGAGTTGTTTAAGTAGTATACGGCTCACAATTATGACCGTGGAAGAACGTTTATGTTGACCATGATATAAAAATGGAATATTAAATTTTAGCAATATCTTTTAATTTTTCTGCATTTACATTTTTTATATTTTGAGACATTAAATTAATTGTTTCAATCACAAAAATAAAAGCATAATGCATTATAAAATCTAAGAAAACATTTTACTAGTAAAGATTAATATTTAACTGAATTTTGTACCAGTATCGTTTTCAGAATAACGTCGCAGTATTTCCATAACAAATATTTATTTCATTATAGAATAAAGCATTTTAAACAAAACAATACGTTTAAATTATGTATTTCTTTGACACATCCATTTTCCGTTTTGTAAAAAATTGTTTGCAATATTTCAGTATAAAAAAGGTATTTTTAAATTGTGCACACTGTGTGCATTCCAGAAGTAGAAAAGAACATAATGGTAGTATATTCCCGTACAATCTGTATACAAAATCGTACAGTTAATCACTTCGGTCCAGGGTGCGCAACACACGCAAACGCACTATTGTAAATTCTTTGACCAATTATTCATCATAATATCGAATATTCATGAATTCCGAATATAAAATCTCTCGCGGCCTTTCGATTCAATAAACGAATACCGGATCCCACGATTTTCGCCCACATGTGGAGAATTAAAATGATAAAGTGGCACCACCCGTACGTATATGTAAAGTATATGTGTTTTTCGAAAACAATTGAAAACCCGTGCGATATTTTTTTTACATTCAATGTAATATTCCGCCGATTTCCGCTAAGGGAATGTTTTATCTTGTTTTATCATACACATGCAAAAAAGAGGTAACAAACAGCGAAAGGAAAATAAATTACGTTTTTTTCAATGCTGACATTCATATGTGCATGCATTTTATTGAATACATTTCAATGCAAAAGCGTGTATTACATGCGTTTGATGAATTTTTTACCAGCAGATAACGCAAATTCCATCCCCATTGCATTTTGCATTTCCTTTCTGAAATAGTATAATCACTCGAATAAAATGCGATGACGGATTATTAGAAGATAATTACTTTCGGCATTATTACTTTATGTATTTGTTCGTGAAATAATTTCAGTGGAGTCTTCGGTAGTATTACTCGTATTACTCGGTAGTATTAAATAATTAAATTTGTCAGTAATCTGGGAATTTGTAAGTAGATGACGTCCTTCTTCCAATGAAAACATCCTTTTAAATGACATTAATTATACGTGTATTATTTAATAACAATTCATCGTGTATTTCGAGTACAGTTTTTAAACAGATTATAGTGCGATCTGATGGCTGTTAATTGGATATTATTAATTGCATCATTCAGTAATTTCTTCAGTAATATGAAAAATTTATTTTGATAATGTTTGCCTTGTTATCAGGATCAAGATGTATGCCAAATGCCATTTCTAAACATAACAAGATCTCACTTTCAACATGATCGTCATAATTTAGAACGTAATTGTCGTAAGGAATGAATGTAAAAAAGAATGGCATGCTGACAGTTCATGAAGAATCTGTTTTTAATGAAAATACGTCCTGGCGCGTTACGTCTACTCAGTGGTTCGGTTCATTTTCATCACGAGACGCCAGAAAAATAAAATTCTCCGATAATAATTCTGATGTCCCTTTCATCTTCGTGGATAGTTTTTCGAACAAAAATCTGCCAAGCTGGAATATTGTAGTCGTGTGGCTTTTCCGTATTTTTGAAACGCCAAGTAATATTACGTTTTTCATTAATTCTGTTTTCGATCGATATCGCAAAAAGTAATTACTGTACACAGTGTTTGCATTTTATTCAGTCTTCATTCTTCACTATTTCTTATATTTGACCTCCATTTATATTTTATTTATACATTCATGTACAATTATTCGTTTCATTTTAATTGTTATTTCACTGTGCTACATGTTTTTATCTGTAAATATAGTCATCAATTTTTTTTTTTACAATTGATTCTGTAATTAATTTCTCGTAAGATGTGTTGAAATTCAGCAGTAAATGAATCAAATTTTCATCTCACAAGTTCGATAGCGTGATTAAGAATAATTTTTTAAACAGGTGTTTATTTGTGCTGCCATGTCCCGCTTTTATCTCTCAGTTAATGCCGCAATGGACATCTACTATTATGTCGTTATATATATATCAGATTCAAGAGCGGTATACTTTAGTATAAATTTGATAATTCCGTTTATAACCCGGGTTTTTTTTTATTGTAATAAAAATACATAAGAATTAATCATATTTTTCATGTAATTTTTAGAATTACCCGGAGTCTGTTGAGTAATTACAAATCTTACATTTTTTGACAATACCATCGAAACTTCAATTATGATCAAATGTCACTAATTTGGCACGTGTCGAATTGTTTTCAATTTTATTTACATACTTCACATAATACAAATCTCTTAAAGAAATTTAATAAAACGGGTTATTAAAAAGACTGAAATATATTGTCTAAAACTATTGGTTTTCTTCTTTTAATTTATTTGACAAACTGATAAACTGATAAATACATCCATAAAAATTAATCAAATCACCATAACGTCAAAATAATCAAAAATTCATTAAAATAACATAATATATATTGGAGTAATCGGTAAAGTATTATCAAAAAACCCTAAGAGATTCCTTTTATAGCGTTGCTCCTTTTAAGTGGACGCACAAAGTACAAATGATGATATTTGCAAAGTATCAAAGAAAAGAACACGAGTTAGTGAAAATGGAACTGAATCGAATGGATCTGTACCATATAACCGCGCAGTTTTGTAAAACGTAGCGGGAATAAGAGGATTCGCGATTTTCTAATTTCGCGTTCCGAATGAACGAAATCCAAGAAGGCGTAAGTGGCAACAGATCCCCATTCAAAGAATCTTGATTGTAAATCCGAACGATAAGGCACGTGTGGAGTACACAAAGCTGTTTCGCAGACTGCTGGACTAGATTTTCTTACTCTCTCTCTCTCTCTCTCTGCAGACGATAAGATCGTAGATTCCAAGCCGCCGACGAGGCTGCAGGTGGAGGAGTGAAAATTGATTCGAGCTATTTGCACTTGCACGTACGAGAGAGGATCGCATTTTTCTTCGTGCGCCTGCAGAGTGCCTTCGGTTCGACTGTCTTTTTTCTTCTCTACTTTTCTGTTCCTTTCCATTCTTCTTCCGATTGGCGAGCGTCGGGCGCACGTTTGAAAGAGAGACTGATTCAGGTTACGTCACCGTGTTTTTCAGAAGCTCCCTTCTCTTTTCTCGCACGCCTGGAAATCATCGCTCTCGGCCTTTAGTTTTGCCCAGAATCCCTATGTTGTTCCGAGTCTGGAAATTGATCGACGACCGTTGCTGTGTAACATGATTAACCGACGCTATTGCAATACGGAGCGCATGCCGAGGGGTGAGTTTTCCGAGCGTCGGATTGGCCGCTTTTAATTGGAAAATAATTTCAAATTCTTGAAGTCCGGCATTCACGATATATTATAAAAATTCAATAATTTACCGAAATTGTTCATTGTTTGGGTCTTAATGATCTTTTCCAAACTTCATCTATATAATGTTAACGAGAGATAAATTAAAAAGGAGAGAAAAAAAAAAAACTTCCGCATGGGACAGGTAAAATGGGAAATACTCTTCATTCCTGTTTAGAGAATTTCTGTTTGACCAATAAATTAGTATGGCTAATTACAACGTATAACCAGATCATTATTACAAGGACTGTTGGGAGTATTTTTTACAAATCTCTACTTCACACACTTGTTGCTTACACTGCTATGCAGTAATACTTTAGAAATTCTACGTCATAAAAAATTCTGTTTTAAGTAATCATTTATAATGGAAATTACTAAAACATTTACAACGTAAATATAACGACAAGGAACCTCAATAATCATCGAGTAACAAGTTTTAAGTGATTTCAGTCATTTTAAAAATTCGGTCGTCGTATGTCTTGTGGACCATTTTTCGAAGCTTCGACGCCATGTTGTCGTCCACCATCTTGAAATTTCAAAAGTAGCCTTAAGGTCTTATAGCTGTGGGTTCGTGGAAGCGACATTTTTCGTATTTGAGGCAATTCCATTTAGTTTGCCTTTCCTCGAAAAATCGTTTTTTTTTTTTTTTTTTAATCGTTTATAACTTTTTCTACATTTATTACCAACAAATTTTAACCACAGATTCTGAAAGAGCGATAAAGTTAACATAAGAAATTTTTATACAAAAAAAGATGGTTCAAGTCAATGGAAATTTTTGTTTATGTGTTATTAATGGGTTAAACCAAAAATAAACTGTAATAGTTTGATATTTTTAATTTGTTATTTCTTGAATAGTAGAATATAAACATACTAGATTGAAATTTTCAAAATAAAAATAAAAAATAAACCACTGTAAACTTTATAAAAATCCACCAGATTTCTCGCCTGTTTTATGACTTACGGCAATAACCTAAAAGTAGTAACAGTCGAAATAGTTAGATTGTACTTTCAACGTTTATATAAACATTTCTAAAAATGATCCAAGTTAATATTTACGGTGTTGAATGAGTTTCATGTGAGAACATCAGAGACATTCTCAAATAATATAGATATATTTCTTGTCTTTAAAATCCGCAAATTAAAAAAAGAAAATTTTCATAAAAAATATCGACGCTTAGAATTATATTGACAAGTGCTTTATTTCTACTGAATCTCATGTACAATTGAAACAGTTAATGATCATTCGGATTATTGCAGCTTGAAAGCAATATTGTTTCATAAGGAATTATTAATGTCCCAAATCTATCTAACAAAAGATCTCACGATGAATATAACGATCGATCCATGGACGATCTTGTTTTAAGCACAGCCTGAACTATCGTGACAAGCACATCTTTGATTCACACATCATTTTCACATGCATGTCAAAACGCCATCTTTCATATACATTTGATTGTGGGGTTCTACATCATTACTGATAACGCAATTTTGAAGAAGCGTTAGGTAGAAGACTCCCGTAATAATTCCCTTAACGAAATGCAATACGTATTATTTCTACACCTATTATTCTCTCTCATAGTTTTGTTTTGTTCGTAAATATCATATATTAATCGATTGACTATATAAGTGATCGTATATATTTTTAATTTAAATTTTTTTTAAGGGTTCTATTCTTTTCTATTCCATGTCTATTAGCAGTATTTTTTAAAGATAAAAATATTAAATTATTCATTAGTAGCAAATTTTGATAATAATTAAATATAGAATTTATTGTATGTAATTATGTGGAATAATCTCTATCTCAGCTGATGGCGCAGTACGAGAAAATGTTCTCTCTTGGCACATAGTCATGCACAACGCGTAATTCAGTGTAGTTCTGATAAATAAATTTATTAAAGTTATTCTGTTCAAATTTTTTAAAAAAAAAAAAAAAAAAAAAAAAACTATAACAAGATCTATTAAAAAACTATTATTTACGTTCAAGTTTTTCTGATCTGTATTTTTTAAAGTTATGAACACGCCAACATATATTATTACTAAAATTGTTTTAAAGAAAAATTAATTTACAACTAAGTGAGGTTTGCAATGGCATACATTATGTAAGTATATACATATATATCATTTTCTTTATTCGACATCTTTACTCCAAATAAGATACAATATTTTTCAATCAGAAATTATAATAGTGTCATTTTTTAGTAATGTTGTATATTAACGATATACTATTGTATCGATATTTCCAACTCGTATCATGATGGGTATATTTATTGAACATACTTTCTGCGAATGACAATTTATATCAGTTTTATAATTCGCTTGAATTTCATCGTGCAATTATTGTTTGACATAAAAATATCGAAGAATAAAATTGTCGAATCCTGTAGTATTGTGAAACTTTTCAATTTAGCATAGCTCATTCCACAATTTATGGTATTATACTGGAATTTTTTATGGGCAAAGCCATACAATCATTTTTCTTCGTATATACGGACATGCAAAGCTTACAGAAATTTATTGACTTTCTTCCAGAAACAAGTAGGTCTTACGACATCAACTTTGTAAATGGCAAACAATTTAAGTGTATTCGAATCTTTAACGTCGTATAGGTAATAATTTTTATTTTTTTTTCCTGCCAATAAAAATAAAATTGAAAAATAAAACGGAAAAGAGCACAATTTCGGTACGAGTGTACTATATATAGGAGTACTTTATCAATATTCTATATTCAGTAATAAATCATCGAAAATTTACGACGTCTGTTTCAATTTTACATTTTATATATATCTTTCGACTTTTTGCTTCCGCTGGTAAAATGGAATAAAATCTTCGGCAGCGCTTTAATCACTGTGAAAAAGGGGAAAATACTGACGAAATTCGCACTTATGTAACTTGGCGAAATGGCCGTAAAAGGGTGTTTAAAAGGGCATTTAACCTCAAAACTCACTGGTTATGGCCTTGGTTATGAGGCCCTTTTATGCATTTTTCTTGGCTATGCATTCTTTCCGAGAGATGACGCTTTGAATGTTCAATAAATTCCTTGACCTTAAAATCACCTAAAACATTTTTTCATACATTCTGTATTTTAACAACACAATTACTTTACTATAATAGATATTAAGCAGTTACTAACTTTATAGAATCACGACCATTTCATATTATAATATAGCCAGCAAAGCCGCTTGTTATTATGATTTGATAAGAATCGATCTCACGAAAGCGACCGACGAACCTCTTACGGCTTGAATTCTTTTCTCACCGACATCCTCATGCAGCATCACAGCCTATTGCACCCGCAAAATGTAGATTCGGATATACACGAGCTTTCGGAAGGATACCTCCCGGGACAAGTAACTCCGTCTCTCCTAAAAATAAAAATACTACTTCATTTTCCTGACTTCTCAAAATATTCACTTACCGCCTACGCTGCCTTATCAGCATATTTGCGGTGTGCCTTTTTATAAAAGTTGGAGATCCTTCTAGCCTCTAGAATAATTATATATACATCAGCCATCTCGGGTGAGCATTTAATGAATGCATGGAAATCATATTTCATTATGGTGTCAGTATAGAATTTGCATGTTGCTTCGTATATTTGAGATTTACATCATTTATTTATCATTCATTGGTTTAATAATATAGACAGTGCTTCTATTTGGTTCTAACATCATGTATCACTTTGAGATGAAGCTTCTAGACCGAGACTGAATTAGAAAATCCGATATAGATCAACTTAAGTAAAAAAGATAAAAAATGTATATACATAGTCAAGTTGTCACATTATAGATAATTAAAATTCTTTTAAAATAACTTCTTAGTTCCTTTAAAAAAAAATCACTTTGTTCATGTCATAAAATTTTAAATTGTATATACATGTAAATATATACGAGGTCTCAATTTTAATTAAAATATTCTTTTAAACCAGCTCGTGCGGTATTTTAACATTTTTTAAGCTCAAAGGAAATTCATAAAATAAACGCGTTGTGTTACATTTTATAATCACTTAAGAAGACGGCAGTCAGTTTAGGCATTCATTAAGTATACTACCTTCTTAATAAAAAGTCATTGAAATTTAACGTCAGAAAACGGCATTACGAACTTTGAAATTAATGCGAAGTTTCAAGTTTACGACTACTATGTTTGCATAACATAAGATTTGAAAAAAGAAGCGAAGACGATTTATTCTCATCCACATTTAAGTTATCTGCTGAAAGTAAAACTGCTACCTTCATCACTTATGCAGGCACTTAAAGAAGTTCATTGTTAATTATCTTTCGGCAAATTGCGAAGTTAGATTCCAAAATAGGCAAGTGGAAACGCGACTTACGTTTCTGGGCGGTAATAAGAATGAAAAGTTTCGATACGCCGAAGGGCTTCGAATTAAGTTTATGCAGCATGATTTCCAAACATTAAGTTGAATTAACACGACTACGGGCACTGAGCGCATTCAGTCGCGCGGCACAGAAACACCAGTGCAGCTCGAGTGCATAATAGACGCGAAATGTAAACGAGTCCGATCGAAGCGAGTAATAATTTATCTCCGTCTGCCTTATGCAATTATCGCAATTGAGTTAAGTGCAAAAATTATACGTGCATGAAAGTAGAAGTGGAAGTATCGGGTGTAGATCGGTTGATCAGCGAATTAACGTTATAAACTCTTTTGTGTATCTTAAACGTATATATGTATCACACATTAATGTCAGAGATATATAACATTATTTCATATATTTATTCATTTGCGAGTAATGTGTGATTAATTACACGCTTACTTTGCAACTTGTCATATAAATTCATAATTTATCATTATACATTCATTTATTCTTACATTTACGAATTTGTTTTAAATTAAATTTAGTTACGAATTTAAATTTATACTTTCATATTTTGTGTGATTAATTGAATTATTTTTTAAAAGCATTTCATGAGTAATATATTTTTCTGAAAATACGCATGCCAACGAATTACACTTCTTTTTATATGGATTTATTATTTATTTTAAAACATATTCATAAATAAGAAAACGCAGTTTCAAAACGTGTGTGAGGAATGTATAACTGTTAAGGTAAACGTACCAGTGTCTGGACATGAACTTGTAGCTGGACAACGTAATCAATGTTCCCTCTGTCTCTAAACAAGTGTCCAAATTGATTAGATTGTCCAGGTACACGCTCGTGTCCACACAGGCTTATGCAAAAAAAAATTATTTTAATATTTCTCAATATTTATCTTTTACAAAAAGTGAATTTGTATAGACCAAATTGTAAAAATATTTTATTGAATGACGTGTTATTTCGAAAAAATATTGGAAATATCACAAATGTTCCTTTGACATGCACTGAAAAAAAAGTGTAGGGCGTAAGGGCATATTTTGGGGTCTTCAGCACAATACTGTTCAGTTCAGAAACTTATACCACCACGGTATAGCCATCTAGGTAATGCTAGTATTCCAAACGTGTTTTCGTTTGAGCTGTATATGGTATTGCTGTGAGATCCATTATTAATTGTCGTATACTTAATTGCCATGCGGACCGCAGAATGCGACATGATGTCATAGTCCATAATTGAAATTTTACATTCCTATCATTATAATCTTATAATCACTTATAATCACTATAAACGATACAAAGGCGTTTTTTTAATTCGTCAGTGTATTTAAACGTACGTGAAATACACAAATATTTAATGTCAATATAAAATGGTTTATTATTGAGTAATAATTAATTATTATCATTTTATCGAGACACGATATTATATTTAACAATGACCTGGATGCAATTAGTCGTTTTGAATTTATATTGTTCATTATCAGCAATTATATTTGCGAGTCGAGCTCTTCTTGTAGTTATTTTATTTATTCCAAACGTGTCATCTATGTTAGTAATTGATGTAGAAGGCGAAAAATGGGTTTGCGTTTTATGAAAGTTCTAGTAGCTGTATAATTTTTATTTATTACGCCGTTATTCTTTTACTCGTGTTGTTTCCATTGCAAATTGGTTAAATGAATACATTCTGACAATAAATAACGATAAAAGGATATATGTCATTATAAATTATTATCTCACCCCATACGATATGCAACTACAACGTCCATATGCAACATTATTAATGATACCTGCACGTATATATATAAATGGAAACTCTTACTACGCGGTATCATTTTTGACGCCTAATTGAAAACAAAAATCAACGAATATCGATATTTGTCGGTGTTGGTCTTATTTTCAGTACTTTGACCTCTCTACTCTATCATCATTTTCTTTTCATAAGTTTCTTGCCAGAAATCAGTGACCCCAAAAACCTGGGATAACGAGATTCAACTAAAATCGATGGAATTAAAAAAGAACTTAGAAATGATGCCTGTATTTCTATTTTTCAAACAATTTTTCATATCAAATAATTTCAAAGTTAACTTTTCTATAAAGTTCATAACTTTTGAATACAACAAGCGATGCTTTTAATGCAGACTATAACCTGTATTTAAACTAGAAATTACGGTAACAATGTAGTTTCTTTTTGAAATCAGTTTTGTTTGTAATTTTAAATTTTCAAGTGATTCGATATAATTCGCTTACGAACAACCCAGCCTGTAATTATACACTTAATGTATATAGGATGGCTTGTGAATGTATCCGATAAATAACGTTTAGCTATCGATTAATCCTCGCCCTGCAGATATTTAACCCTATATTTACTTTGGAGACACTATCGCTTCCATATTTTATTCCATATAAATCTTCGCGTTTGAACCGCCCAGTATATTATGACATCGTTACTCCGGCTTAGTAGTTCCGTAACAATTTACCCCGAAAATAGCCTCGTACATTCTGGTCGCCCGGAGTCGTTCCTCATTAATTAACGATCACGGGGGCCGCAGCATATATACCCATGCCGTTGTTTCCTCCCGAAGAAGAGAGCCTCGTTCTTTCGCCTTTTTCTTCCAAGTCGTATCATATCTTTTCGATCCAGCAACAATCCCATTTGTCGAAAGCGTACGAACACCTAAGGCCAACGGCCGCCGGGACAAATCGTATTCGGTGTCTTCGAGGATCCGGCGCTTAATTGCTTTTCTTTTGGGCGTTAACTCTACAAAAAGAGCAGGGAAACTCGGAGAGGCTATTGGGAAAAATAATTAATGACGAGCTTTAGTACCTTACGAATGTTTACGAACACACGAAAATTGGCTGTGCTTTTCAGAAATTTATGTGATCATCATATGCTATTCAGAAAGCTTTGATCGACTGCTTATTACAAACATGTAATGAAGAATGACAATCATTTACATCATTATTAGTAGTCTAATTAATACAATTAATTTTTACATTCCATTTAGTAAAATTGATGGCTTGGCGCATTGCAAAATTGTATATAATTTATGTCTGTACAGAAGTGATATATGCAAGTAAAAAAATGAGACAGAGAATGGAATCAAAATTATTTGTTTTAATAATTATATTCAGCGATTTATTTGTCATTTTATTGATCATGTTGCTAATCACGACCCATGAATAATCTATACTGAAAAAAAGAATTTACTTTGAAGAGCATAATAATATTATTCATCTCTTATAGAGTGAATACTTGATCGCGCATATTATTACTAAAATTGTATTACGCTGCCACATTTTTAACGTATTTTATGTTTTATCATAGTCATTTCTATTAATTAAATTTAACACTTATAAAAAAGCATTGATTCAATGAAAAGGTCTATTCAATAATAACAATAGGATATTTTTGAAAGGAATGAACAGTTTTTATTACAACAATGTGCATCACTGTGGTGTGATATCATATTGTTCTCTTGAATTTGTACGTTGGATTTCACATGAGGGTTTTCGGTAAAGAAATAAATGAAAATCGACTCGTGTTTATATAGCTTAAGTATATTTTACCATCTTCATATAGTTATATATTCGTTATATACAATGCGTAGTCTACCTTATTAAACAATCATGACCGGCCTTTATTATGGCTATTTAAAGAAAAATATTACTACTTTAAATTTACCGATCCATACAAAAATCAAGAAAATCTGAATTATACGATGTTATATTATACGAGTTTATTTATTGTGATTTATGTGATGTTTTGTTACGAATGCAAAAATTTGACACAATTTTGATTTTCCTTTAAAATCATAGCGTTGTATTTAATAATAGAAAAATCATACTGGTAGAAAGCGTTGGCACCCATTGAAGTATAATTTCTAATTAAATGAAAACAGATTTTCATTGAAAAATACTGACAACACCAGATATATGCATCCTTTTCAGTTTGTTTAAAAGCAGAATAATAATGCTTTCATTTATGCATGGCAAAATGTTGCCGATTATGATGCTTACATAGAAAATCATTATAGATATATTTGTATTGAATTCTAACCGAACGACTAATTTTATTGCACATTTTACAACTATTTTTGCATTTTGAAGTCAGACTTTTATTAAGAGGAACTTTTTTCAATTCTTTTTTTTTATACGAATAGTATACATATAGAACATCAATATGTGGTAAATATTGTAAAAATTCATGAAATTGAATTAAATCCAAGTCAGCGACGTAAAAAGTTTTACAGAATGAGTACAAAAAGTACACTTTAAGTCGTCCTAAGACTAAATATCCTAAAATTCCGCATATATATCAGGTCAACATCCGTGTAGAATTATATATCGTTATGTTTCAATTATATACGACCATATCTGGAACATATATAATCCAGATATAATCATATATGAATTGTATCTGATCCATTTTTTCCCGGTAAACAAAACAATATAGCGCATAATCATATATCCCATCAACCCCGTAACTCTAAACTTAATACAATATAACCCAGTGAAAATGAGACTTATACATCCCTAGTAGAAAATGAGCCCAGTTTTTGGCTAGTTTCTGTCCAGTTTACTTTTTTCCCATGTTAAAGGTATAGGCTAACTGGGCAGTGTAACAGAAAACTGGACAGATTTCTACCAGGGATGTTCAAGCAGTGATAATCAATATGTTTGATGCAGCAATACCCCGTAACCCCTCAACCACGTAACCTTAAAACTTCATACACTTGAAAACCCTATAACTTCTGAGATGAAAAGTGGGTAGAGGGCTTTCTGTCGGTGCTGAAAAAAATAACATTATTTCGCTGGGCTTGCCATGTTTTTGGGTTTAAGTTATGGAGTTTGTGGTTGTGGGGTTTCAGAAATATGGGTGTGGCGTTAATATGATGTATGTTTATGGAGTTTTATTTAGATTGACGTTGAATGTTTTGATTTTAGACTTTTTTTAGGTTAGGATTTAAACCTGACGAGATATGGTTATTTGAACTAGAGAAAATTAAATATTTTTTGTAAAGTTTTGTGTAATTATTGAATTTGTCAACGATTTTAGTTCATTTTAGTGTTTTTCAACACTATGTTAGAATTTTTTTATAGAAATCATTTGCGCATTCCCTCTTGTACACTTATGCGGGGATTTTTTTTTATATTATGTGTAAATAATTTTTTGGAAAATTGTTATAATGAATTATATCAATTGTAATGTCTTTTAACCAGTAAAATTGATATCTCCATTTTTAGAGAATTGTCATACTAAATGAATTGCATCGTGTTGTAAACAGGAGCGTAACAAATTAAGCCATTAGAAACATCTGGTCCTACTTTGTTAAAGGGCGAGCCATATAAATTAATCTTTTAGAGACTAACCCAGCAGTATATTAGACATTCGATAGAACAACTACCGATAGTGATAACGCGCCATTCAATTTGGCAGTATGATATTTTGAGTAACACCTAGCACGATTAGTCGAGAGTAAAGATATTTAGGCATTTCAAAATGTATTGTCCGAAAGACGAGAGCCAGCAGATTTACTGACATTCCGTCCCGCATTTTTAGCCAGCCAGAACTCTTAAATGCCGTAGACAGATGGTCATATTTATACACGGGAAGAATAATCAATTATATTAAAATGAATTGTACTTTGTTAGCCCCTACTTTTGCAGCATACAAAAATAAGGATTACACGTCAATGGAACAAATTCCAGCAAATGCTTGCTTTATTCGATTTGTAGACGATTCACATGTGGATTAATATAATCGGTATATCACCATATAAATTGTTCGGCCCTTCGAATTGACGTATAATTTGCTGCGACAATGAAGGAATGCTAGAAAGGGATATTGACCATATTACAAATTCAGATTTATCATCGGATAGTTGTCACATTTTGTCAAATTGCTTTGACCCTATTATTGTAATTAGATTTAATAATCTCCCTTTTCTTCGTTCTGACGGTCGTGGATGGTAGTATATAAATTAATTACTGTGATATTTTTTTTTAAGTAATACATTTTCTCGACGTTGCTCTGATTACCCTACTATGAAATACTGTCTAATGAGAGTAACTCTGCAGAATCTACGTACGCAACATTGTAAGTGACGTTCGGCCGAGTGGTCATAAAAAGGAAAAATATTAGTGTAATTCCAGAAATTCTCGACTACTCGCAAAGTTCATGATATCAATATAAACACGACTCTGCAGAGCGGAACAGGTAGGCTTTTGTCATCCTCCTTTGACAAATATAAATGAAGGAATGGAAAAGATTCAATTAGTCTTGAATAAGTCCCAGAAGTGGCCGAAACGAGGATAATATATTTTACTTGTAAAAGAAAACATACTACCATCCACGACCGGTAAAACGGAGAAAAAGGATATTATTAAATCCAATTGTCACATTGTATTTGATGTTTTGAGCCGCGTGTTCACAATCAAATTTTCAAGCAGTTATTGGCAGAAACCCATCGTGTAATAACTGAAAATTGAAGAAATCGGTTCAGTAGAAAAATAGTTTTCTTGAAAGGGATTACAAACGAGTGAGTCGTTAAAATAAATATCAGGTTTAACAATCACTTCTTGAAAAGTGGCTCGATGCCTTTCTTTCCTTTTCCATCGCCCGTGTCATATATGTGTTCCCCTCCTTTCGATCCGGCTGCGGAGCAAGCAAGGATGCCATTCTTTGAAAGCGCGCGCTACTTCTGCAAGGAGTCGGCGTAATACGGAGGGGTTGAAAATATGGGACAGGTGGTCACCCTGGCAGGAACTTGCACCCCGGCGTCCCAGTCCTTGTCGTACAACTTCCGACGATGAGGAAGCCGCTTAATTCGTTTCCGGGGGTGCCCGGAGCTTCCGCACGCCGCCACCGTACCACCACCGCCGCCGTCCACGGCGATCCTGGTGTACTAATGGAAAGAAAGGTTTTCCTCTGGGAAAAAGGGGTCTCCTCGTTAGCCAATCGTTTAACCGGTACCGTAAACTCCCTACGCACTAAAAGTCCCCTCGGGGCCTTCGCCACGGTGCCATTTTTGTTGTCGCAGTTCTTTTAACTCTCGCCTTACTGTTTTTTTTTTACTCTTGTGTGTATGCTTCTGTCAAGCTGATCCATTTAGCAGTATCTTGCTTTCTTTATCGCACGCACCCAAACATTCCACGAGACATTCTCTTCGAGACTTTTCACTCCTGCAGTCTTTTCTGCTTCTGACGTTTTTGAATTTACGCGAACGTGGCAAACGTAGACCGCGTCGCTAAATTTGCGCTCTTGTACGAAATGGTTTTCGCTGTCAGATTAATCAATCCGTTTCATATTTAATGCATTTTTTTACGATCTTCTTCAATCCTCGACTTTTCTGCGACGTGACTGAACATAGTGTTCGGTTTTCTACAAATTTTATTTACTTTTTATTTTTTTTTTATTTTTGACAATAAAAATTGTTGTCTCTCTCAATTATAATAGACTTACGATTTCAAGAAATCTTCTCTCAGGATACATATAATATACTGGATGAATTTCACTGACTATTTTTGTATAGGAGGGTTTGAAGAAGTATTGATTCTTTACCGAAATGTAATTTGTGTACAGTAAAATATTAAATATGAACCGACTAACAAATTAATTTCGTCAAAATTAATTTCGTTGAAACTTCGTTGAAATTTCGTCAACCTTATTATTGTTTGACGAAATTTCAAAAAATAAGAGTTAAAATAAATAATGAAAAATAATATAAGTACGGAACTCATGTGGAAATTACCTGGGCTAAGACCTTGCAACTTATACATGGGAAATAGCCATGTAATTCAATAAGGAATGAACTGAACTGCACTGGAAAATATTTCGAAAAATTTTCGGCATTTATACAGGATACTATAAGTTTGGAAACGGTCGTCTAACATCCAAAATTATAAAAATTTCAAAAATCGTCGCAAAACACGAAACGATTTTTTAAAAAAGATATTTTTTGAGGGGTTAGGGAGGAGTGGCGGAGGGTTCAAATCATAAATAACAACATAGGTCTAGTGGGGGCTCGTTTGAAAGGTCATCCGAGACGAATACAAAACACTAGGCATAGAGGGGTCTAAGGTCATTTATCACGGATTTATTTTACCCATGAAATGAAAAAATATCAGATAAGAAAATCGATAATCATTCGAAAGCAGTTAATATTAGACAGAAATATATACAACGCGTTAGTGCAGTGAGACCCTACACGAACGTTACCCAACTTCGCTTGCGAGACACGTTTTTTTGTGAAGATGAACATTTTAAAAGTCAAATAACTCAGCAAATAAGGATCGCAGCGCTCTTTCCCAGCAATCACGAATTGTACAATGACGTCAAAAATCCGTTAAATTTTGAAATTTATTGAAATGAAGGCATTTTGACGTCATTTTACAGTTCGTGCTTGCTGGGTTATGTCTAAGTGTTTTGTATTCTTCACGAAAAGCCCTTTCCAATGAGCCCTCACCCTACCCATTTAGCCATTTAAGATTTCCATCCCCGTCGTGCATTTCCAAATCGTTATTCGATATTTCGAATATCTAAAGTTATCAGGAAATTTCATAAAACTTTAGAAAATTATAATAAGCTCAATAATTCTTGACATCGAACAAAAGAAATATTCATGCGTATACCGTGAAATTAACGAAAATGTATATTTGAAGGATAATAAATTGGCGATCAGTATGGAAAATTCGAAATAGCCTCAAGTCTTTAAAAGTTTTTCCTGCATATACGTCATATGTATTAGCGACATGATTCGATTTTCTCTTCGATTCTTTTGTGGAAATAAAAAAGCCCACTATTTTCCACGAAAAATTTCGAAAAAGTTATGATTATTAATTGCTTTACTATTTTCGGAAATTGTTTTTACTGTGATAATTTATACTAGAATATAGAATACAATAGCTTGCTAAATTAATACATATAAAGGTCCGGTGCTATTGCGGTTATGATATACAAATTGTTTATAAGGAAAAGAAGAATTGAAGATAACGGAACTTCCTAAATTTATAACATATTTTTATTAATGGAAATCTTTTATTAGCTGTCAGTTTTAAGTTTTAATAACTTAATTCCCTCGAAAATGAATCAATAAATTAAAATCAGATTTCTACCTATAATTGAATTGAATGTTGCTGAGATGGCGTATTCTAGAAAATATCATTTTGTTCAATAGTAAGAGCAGATCCAAATATAACAGATCTTAATACATCCTATCAGATTGGTTACAGTTATATCAGCCAAACTCCTACACAAAAAAAAAATCATTGATTCAATGATACGCTTTATCCAATATCCACAATGGTATATTTATTAAAATGAATGAACAGTTCATGTTACAATCATGGATTGCATTAATATTTTATAGTAATAGAAATCATATTTCGTTGTCATAATAAGATGTCATTGTATGTATTCAATGAATACATTTCATCTTAAATTAAACAAAAAAAATAATTATAAATTTTAATAATAATAGTGTTTTAAGATTACAAAAAAATAAGTACAATTTATAATCATTTTAAAATATATCGCTAACCAGTATTTGTAAATGTAATTCATGTAAATAAAATTATGTTAACAATGTTGAAAAGGTAATATTCAAAGGAACAATACCTGCATGTTATTCTTATACAATATAAAATAAAAACACGTATTATTGTTGTGGAGAGAGATTATATTAATAAATGTTCAGATTTTAATCCATAAAGTATATATTTTATCAAGAAACGGTTGTCATTTATTCATGTCGGTTACCATCGCATCAGATTTATATTTATAATATATTTACGAGGTTAATAACCTATTCAACGAATCAAATATTGCATTTTGCAAAATACAAAATTTCGAAAAAAATATTTATATATAATTTCATTTTTTTTTTAATGAGAAAATGGTGGTTCTAATATTTTATACTAGTAAAACACAAAATCAAGCGGTATTTAAAATTCATCAAGCCAAATATTTGATCATCGTATAAAACGATATTTAACTAATGTTTTTCCAAATATATTTCTAACATACTTTTTTGATCGAAAATATTATGTTATCGTATTAGTATATTATATATTATATAGAATTATTTGTGTATAATTACGTATCATATAATTAACACAAAATTTTATATTTTTAAAAATATTTTGTCCCTTTTTTCGTTTCACAATCGATTTTGTTTACCGTTTGTTTTGATTAGTTAACTCTTTTTTAATTTCACGCAAGAATTCTATGACTCTGTCAGAAGTTTTGCTTCCAGCACTTTGTCAGCCAGCTTTCTGCAATTTTTCCAATATAATTCCTCCCAATTACTTTTTCGCTCGCTACGGAATTTATTTCTTACAATTGAGTTAACCAATTAAAGGAACGACCAGTATAAAGTATTTCGACTATTAATTCCGCCGTTAACGCTTATCGCATCAGGGATTTCGCAATTGCGTTTCTTGATCGTTAAACTCGTAGAAAGAAGAATCGCATTTTTGCGAGAAAGTACCATTACTAATTTGAAAATTAGTTTAGAGTTGAGGATTTTTCATTTGTGGACCTGAATTGGGAATGGGAATTCATTGTATTTAGTGAAACTACATTCCACCCTAGGGGGATCCGTTCCTGGGAATATCCGCCATTCATTTCATTTCAATTTTTAGATTCATAATATACCTTTTTCACCTCAATTTGTAAACGAGGTAATATTTTACTCTTTGTTTTCTCCGTGGAATTCTTTCCGTTGCTATAGCGAAGTTACTTTAATATAATTGAAGCTCTTCATTTCAGTAAATAGCACCGAAAATGTGTATCACATCCAATCCACTCAATGCTGCTTCCCGTGAAAAGAACAGTAATAAATAAAATTGTATGCAACAATATTATAATAATTTTTTTTTTTAAGAAATGAATTTCTTCATTATTGTATGGTATATTAAATGCAAGATAATCGCTATAAAAACATGTTTTATACTTCTTGCATTTCGAAACAAAACTAACAAAAGTCGCACATTGATACACTCACGCACCTATATTGCTAAATTTTTAATACAATTATACTACGTTTTAAAATTGTTTATGATATGCCAATGAAAATAAATAAAATAAAAATCTGAAGAACGCTTAAAAGTTTGACTAAGGTAATGCATTTTCTCGTTCAAATGTTCAAGGTTAAAAGGGCCTCCATGCGGGATAGCCTGAATAGCTCAAGTAGGGAATCGTCATGCTTTGCTACGTACAGAAGCAGTACGGATTTTCTGTGCAAACATCACTATATATATACACGACACGAGAAAACCAGATTAATCTACACAGAGCTATTTAAATTTATATAGAATAGGTTACTCTAGGTAATATAAATAATTCTGTGGACATCCATGAGCATAGGTGCTATAATTGGAATTTACACCACCAAAGACTTGAAGTGACATTGAATTTAATATCAAAATATTTGATAATATATGCCATATTTGCGATACATGAAATTTAACATAGACATGAATATGTGATTTTCGGATTAAATAATTTTCCGTAAGTTAATTAAAAACTTTTTTTATAACTTGTTCTTGTTTTATTTTTTATGTTTATAGGAGTGCAACGTATGTATATTTTGCGAAAACATACATCAGTAGAATTGGAAATGACAGTGTACATATTTATTTCTCGCTTACTGCATGATTTTGAGCAATCTAAAAAATTGTTGGCAGCATGAATCGAGCAAATGAATGCAAACTTTTTCCGTAGATATTGAATTTATGTGAATAAACATGATTACATGCGCAACCCCAATATTCAAGTTGATTGAAAATAAGAACAATTAATTTCGTAAGCAAACGAACAGTATATTTGTCTATATTCTTGTCACATGCCTTTCATATATTTATAAATTTCTATTTATATATAGTACAAAAATGTATTTTATCCAGTTAAAGATTTATTTTCTAGCATAAAAATAAAGAGCATTTCCATATTTATAAAAAGAATAATTGTATATTTCAATATTTCATATTGGATTTTCTGATTATTATTTGATTTTCTTACTGCTGCGAGCACCTGTCAGTCTGTTATATTTTCTAATTTCGTATGTATAAGTATTTCAGAAGATCTTATTATAAAAATTATCTTGTAAACGTTTACAATCATATCATTTGCAATCCACTCTACCTATATGCACATACACTCAACCATCCTGAACATTTAAACAATATATAGATTTAAAAAACATTTTATGAACTGAAACTTTACGTAAAATAAAAACTTTAAAATAATTTGAGGGGTCAACGAGTCTATTAAAAAAGTCAGAGGAGGATTTTTCAACGAAATAATATTAAAAGCGCACTTTGAATGATGAAATTTATTTCGTGTTCGTCAAAGTAAATATATCCAGAGTGTTTCGGAAAATATACATTTAAATTTAGAAAATGTTGTAAATTTTATTGTCAATGTACATTACGTCGGAATTACAATCGCTGCACCTCTGTTGGGTTAATCACACCATTAATCTCCAGTGCAACGCTTTACATCTGATACGACAATATTAAAACCAATCAATATTAAGCGCTTATAACGTAAATAATTATGACAGGAAAACAATTACTGTGACAAATAACCATAGTGGTTCGTTAAAGTAATATTTTATATTCGGGAATTGCCGATTTTAAAGTCGATACATATTATCTGCCGATGATGGCCTCAAAATATCGTTGATAAAATTTCGCGTACCACTCGTATCGAAATATTTTCCAGTTCCATAATTCGACAAACAAAACCGCGAATCGTTAACAGAGTGATTTACGAGGAAAATCCAGGACACCGAAAACGATAAAAATTATTCAATGATGTCGCGTATAACAGCCACCGTTAATAATATCCAAATTTGACGAGAAAAATGCCGAATAGACCGTGAACAATGCGGAGAGGATCCGCACCGAGTTTGGGTCAAAATATCAGCAGTTGCTTTTTTTTAAATAATTAAACTTTTTATCGTGTATCGTTTCTGACAATTTTCGTATATGGAGTAATAGTGAATTGTATTTTTCTGCTCATTATTATCACAATTTTCTCTTGAAGACAACACATTCTCTAACATCTGCATTATAATAAAAAATTGCCGGGATGACGTTCGTAGAATAAAGTTTAAGCAATTGTTTTGAAAGGTCCATTTTCAAATTATGACAGTTTTTCGCTTTTCCTCATTATCTTTAAAGGCCCTAGATATTCCGGCTGATGTTTAGAGTCATCAAGGAGATTAGTAAAAGTACGATTGCGAAAATGTTTGCCGTTGCTTCTTCCTGTAGGTTTTTACATAATTGCGAGTAATCGACGTCCACTTCGAATCGCCAGTATTTTGGCGGCAACAAATGCAAGCTTACACAGGGATTTGGAAAGTAAATAAACGGGTAATCAGCGTCTGGTGCCGCTTTTTAAACGAGTTAATACTAGGTTCCATGTGAAATCCCTGTATTTAATTTCCGAGTACTTTCATTCAGTTTTATTTGATAAAATATCCGTCACATATGACCACACGTCGCAAGACACATGTGTTGCAGTCTCAAAAGCGGGCGTAAAATTATGAGAGTTTTCTTATACCTTGAAGGGTATAAATGAGTATTCATTACGAGCGTACACCATAAAAACCTGCATGAATAAATTTGATAAGCTACATGATATATACCCTTAAACAATTTACTTTGCGAATATTTAAAAGCTCGACTTTATTTGATTTTTGCATTAATAGTTCCGTCGGCATCAAGCGGGTAAAGTTTGCATGAAGTGAAATTTAATGAAGTTCTCGAATTGCAGACTTTTCGTATTTTTCATTCACGGCTGCATTTTATTTTCTAAAATTTTCTCCTTATTTTCGTGCATTTTATATATATATATTTATGTCTGTTTATCAAAACTAGTGAATACATTCTACTCGTATATAACCGGATACAATAACATATCAGTCGTCTGCTTTTTTTACATTTATATTGTATTAGAGTGCATATATATAAGTACATTTAGAGCTGAGAAATCACAAAAAGAATTTACAAGCATACCCATTCTTTACCATTTAAGGTTTAACAGTGTCCTAAAGAATGACTTCGGCGTAATTATGTAGAGTCATTTTTTAGCAAATTGTTTCCGCCTCGGAAAATAGTTTAATATTTTTTGAAAAATGATCGCACATAGAGATGCAAAAAGCAAATAAAGAGTATACTCTGTTCCCGCGTTCTTTTATCGCCCGTTGCATGAGCCCGGATTCGCGTAATTCAGTGGTGCATATGCAAACCATTGTTTTTCAATATTCCCGCGCATTCAGGTTGTCTTTCACCATTGTCAGAAGTTAAAAACAATGTTTAATTGGGAAAAATGGATTCTTCTTAAAGTGTGTGCTTTAAGCGTTATTATTGTTTCCGACTTTTACAGCAGTGATAGCGTATGAAATAGCCAACGCTGATGTCTTACGAGAAATGCTGATTAGTATACAGCAGTGAAATTTGATTGCGTGTTTTTAAAGCATGAACGGATTAAACATTGTTAGACATGAAGAAGTGTCAAAATAAGATATGACGAAGAATCATTTTCTGCACGATATACTGTAGAGAAATTAAGGGCAATTTGGAAACTCCTGGATGAAAATTATTTGTGTATGAATTGAAACACATATGATCATATATTACAAAATGTAACACGTTTAGAAATATACTCAGAAAAACTAAACCGATAAATCATCTAATCGATGTGAAATATTATTAATATAATAATAAATATAAGTGTTATAGAAGAAAATGTTGATGTTTCAAATTGCATGAATGAAACTACATGCAATTTCCTTTTTGTCATAAAAAGCGTGAAATATGATCAAAAACAGTAATTTTAACAAAGTTAGTCTAACTTTTCTAAAAAATGCGACGTGAAAGGAAAATTATGATTTTCAATACTTCTGAAATGATATTTCATACATCAAAGGCAAACAAAAAGTGATTTTTTGTCTTTCGGTGTGACATAAGAAATAGTTACAAATACTGATGGCCACATTGAGAGAAAAATTCAGTAAATTCAACTAAATATTTAGTTAAGTTAAAACCTACTAAATATTTCGTTCATATGACATCCATGCAGTTTACTGATCCTTATTTAGTTGCAATAACTACAATTTAGTTGATTATACTAAATATGTCGTTGATTTAAACGACTTGGCACGATAAATGCTGGTAACCTGATATTTAGTTGAATTTACTGAAAACGAAAAATATGAACAATTATTGCAATTGATGAAAAAAAAATATTTAATCAAATTCATAAGCGTATGTTTTTACGCGTTTTCTTAGATTAGACACACAAATAACAGAAACAAGAAGTTAAGAAAAATGAATCGATAAAATATTTAAAAGCGTAAATAACATGAATGTTTGCATATATGAATAATGAATGACGAAATACATTGTAAGCCACATAATTTATAAAAATTAAACTTCAAGGAACAACGTGGTTGATGGAATTATTTCAGAACTGAATGGAAAATAAGGAATACAAAAAAAAGATCAGAATTACAATTGATCCGCATAATGGAATAATGACGAAATACCAAAATTCCTAGAGCCACTTCCCTAGTAGATTCTTACACTATCCATTTCTCCTATGCCTTTAACATGGTAAATATCTGAACTGTCTAAGAATTGGCTAAGAAATGTTTTCATTTCTACCAGGGTTGTAAGCATAAAAATATCATAGCGATAAATGATAAAAAAATATGGCCTTTAGGTAGTATAAGGAGAAGGAAACAACATTCTTTCCGAAAAATGTATAAATGAAGGAATATGTTTTTATTACTGTTGACAAGAACGTATGCCTTAATTTGAAAGTATTACAGCCATCAAACGCGCTCGTAATATTGCCGTAGACGCACGAAATCGCGGAGATAACTGCAAACTTAAATATAACGACCCCCATTAATATCTGGGGATCTCTATACGGAGGAAATTCCAAGTCACGAATCATCTTGGCTAATTGTGATTACCTAATCGATTGAATTCGCAACGGGACTCTACAAACTTCGTAAAATTAGTCCCCAAGTTTGTCCCCGTAATATCGCCTTCGCGGGATTAATTTCGAACGGCCCTGGGGCATTATTCGCAGGGCGCATTTATATATATATATATATATGTATGTATACAGCTGGGGGAAGGTAATAAAAGCGAGATTGACCGACGTCGAGCTGTTACGAGTCGAAGTATCGGAGCGACAACATTTTTCCACGACTATTTACGTCGGCCACTTTCGCCGTCCCGAGAACACGTGCTCTCGGGTTCATATAAAAATCGACTCAAACAACTTTTCCTCCGCCTGATTCGTGAAATAACCCGCACTTTCCGTCCCCCGGGGCGAAATCGAAGTACCGAAAAAAGTTTTCGGGAGCAAAGGGTCGATGGAGCTGGCAGCAATTCCTCAATATTTAGTAATCTACCTTGTCAGTGCGTGCTGTTCCTCTACTTTGGCCAAGAGTGACTGACTTTGCCGAAACTTGTATATACTTTGTTGCAATATTGTTTCGACAGGAAATCAACCCTCATCAACGGTAACGAGGGACGAAAATTTACCGCGGATGATACACTGTCGATTTATAATGCAATTTTCCGATAATGCGTGTATTGTAGATGATATCGCAGCGAAGATAAGCACTCTGTTCAATGTGCAGACTTTTCACATCAAGTATTATTATTCTGTTGGTCAATATATGTGATTTTATATTTCGATATTTATTGGTAACAGATTTTATACATTAAAGTCGTAAAGTGTGTACATTCACATTTTTCTTTATAAGTAAATTGTCAATTTTAAAGTAAACTGAAAAGTTGCAGGTGTCACGAAACATGCTGGTCGAGTTGAACAATAAAAATTTATATAAAATATAAATAAAGTCGGCAAGAAAACACGTGAAAAATTTTGAGAGAAAATTTAAAATTCTTTTACTGACTTTATTATTGACGATAATGAAAGTACTGTTAAATCATTATTCCTTTATTTGAATATATCTACGGCGTTTCTTTTCATTCGTAATAGCTTTAGTATTAATAATTCTTATAAAAATGTTAAATATTATCTAGGTTATTTGGAAAAAATATCTAAAGGTATTTCCAATCTATTTTCAAATCTGGCTTAGGTCACTACTCCGGAAGAATTTTACGAATGTTTTGGAAATTGACGTTTGATGGAAAGAAATTGAAATTGAAACTGCCCAACTGTGTTCATAAAGTAATTTTTTTATAAACTCTTTTGACATAACGCAACAATCTTTTAGGCGCTTTTAGGTTAGGTAGAATTGTTGGGAAAAGTTCTACATTAAAGGTAGTTAAAAGGATTCTGTAGCTGGGAAAATCTCGACTAGAATTGCCTCATCGAGCGAACATAATTGGACGGTGCAGTATTAACATAGTCAATTAAGTTAACGAGATTATTCATTTAGATTAACAAATGTATAATTATTTACGAATCGTTGTAAAATTTAGGCCAACATTAATTATATAAAAATAGTTCTATAATGCTCGTTTTCCGTAGGATTTTGGTAACATTTTTTTTTTCCAGAATATTACAGAGTCCTCTTTTATTTCTATGGGATAAAGCTTTTAGTCCGGATAAAATTAGTTCTGCGCCGAAATGTTTTTCAGCGTTGAGGCTGCAAACTTCCTGTTCTATTTTTGTATTGTATTTTCAGCGGATAATGAAAATATCTAAGCTATTGACCTCAGATGAAATTGTTTTTCATCATTTCCAATTAATTTTTAGTAAAAGAGCATCACCTAATACATTGTCGCATTCAATGAGATAAAAAAAAAAAAAAATAAATGCATGTCTTATTTGTTTTCTGTTTATAGTTCGATACATTATTTCTTTGACAGATAAAATTCGTTATCGATTCAAATCAAATTTACTGGATTTTTATTTATAATGAAATATGTTAATAATACTGAATAGTAAAAACTGATTGCACTCAGACATAAATAAATTACTGCAGATTAATGATAGATTATATCAAAAATCTGCATCATACGTTTTTACGTTAAAATGAGGGACCCCAGTCGAGATTTAGCTATAATTGTAATATCATGCAATTTGAATATCCACGAAGAAAAACTCAAGGCCTTATGTCACAGTAAAATTGTTTAAAAAATTTTTAAGTCGATTTTTTTTAATCGATGGTAATAATATGATGGATATAGTATTGTAATGAAAGAAATTATTTAAATATATGTTTAAACACTCAAAGTAAAAAAAATCGCGCTATACATATATATATATTTGTTGGTACCTTGTTAAATGTGTAAACGAGTATTACAGTTTTGACAAACAATAAAATATTTTCCCACTCGATGTTTAATAGCAGGTGCGTTTATATGTCGCAACAAGGCCTTAAGAAAATATTTAATTAACTCACGTAAATGCATAATATAACTGATTGAAGTTTGCCGAAATTTGTAGTGATATCGGCATATAGAATTATGTATTGATCAAGTTCATTGTATATATTAAATTTAAAATTTGCATACCTCATTAGTCATGATCAATATATTACATAACTCGAGCACGAACATTGACAGAACGGATTTCATACATATATAATATATAGCTAAAACCAAGTCAGAGTAATTAAATTAATTTTGAAAAATAATATGTCATTATTAACATCATTAGCTGATACACACACACACACACACACACACATATATATCAGCTTTTTAATACACGCGGTACAAAATTACATGATAAAAGCTCTCTTATCATTTATCTTCATTAAAAATACCATACAATAACGTATGCTATGAAGTTGCTTTGTTCTTTATTGTTTGTTCTCGAACTTATTACCTTATTATTCCTTTTTTAAAGCTGTTCTATTCTGTCAAATTTGAAAAGTATTGCGAGCTTGATAATTATACTACTATATTCTATTTCAAGCATATACTATATTTCTCATGTATAAGAAACCTATTTCAAAATAATGTGTTAGCAAAGTGAATTAAAATATTTAGTTCATTTAACGTAAACGAAGATTAATGGGAAAAAAATATTTTTCAAACAAACCCTGAAAAATACAACAATAAATATCTTCTGTAATCGACCAACACCGAGAGGCATTCGAATCGTCGAAATCCCTAAAACAGTTTGCCTAAGCTGTAAGGCGTATAGTGCGACCTTGCCCTGGTGTTCAACACAATCCTTAACACGGACGATATCTTAATAGAGATGTTTGCTCCATTTCGGTGATGTGGAGATGGAATGACATTAGCAAGCAATCATCTCCGAAGACGGAAATCCTCTGGTTGAATTCCACGATGTTGCAGAATGAAATTGGTTCCTGTTGTACAAGAAACTTTCTCCGACCGAGATGACAACTGACTCAAAGAAATTCCTCTTGATAAGGAATAAATTCCCGATGGAGTTGCCTCGTGTCTGATTGAAACCACGGAATCTTTAATTCTTCGATATAGACGATTAGCCGACGTTCTGCCTACCTAAGTACTTTCGAAAGGTTGCATGAAAACAAATTGGCAAAGATCATGGAAAACGTATTCTTCCACATAGACTTCAATTAAGCAAATTTGAAAGTCTAATTTTGAATATTAGGGGGCTAGAGCTCCGGAAATTTCCTGGTGAAACTTAATAAATGTCTCTTCATTCTGCAAGTTGCACGGCTTTTTTTCGGGATTTTTAAAAATATTTTTGATCGGAATGAAGTCCATTCCATGACTGAAATGGAAAAATATTCACGAGACTGTTGGTGATTCCAAATTATAAAAATAGGTGAAATAAGGGCAGAAAATAATGATGGGTTTCCTTGCGTGTTATTTCATATACTTTCGGTCGAATATCTTCCTGTCAATTGTCGAAACCTGTTTATCAACCTGGGGAATTATTTCTATTTTTAAAATTATACACGTTTGAAATTGCTGCACTATTGCGAAATTATTTTTACAATTTGTTGTATATTTTACCCGCGTTATGTGAAGCCCGAGCATTCATAAATTTTAAAAAAGTTTAAAATATCCTTTGTATTTTTCTAAAATCCTCAATATATCTTCTTCAGGAAAACACCAACGATCAAATTTAGACAATTATTATGATTGATTGAAAATTTTGATCAATTTTAGATCAGAAATGAAAAACAAGATGGGAGAAAACATAATCCTGAATTTTAATGTTTGCTGTCATAATATCGAGATGATGCTTCGTCAAAACTTTCCTAATTTCACCGCGTTACTTTGACAAATCCATCGGAATCAAATCAATAATGTTCCAATTAAAATCCAGCTTCGCAATTCTTCGTTGATTAAAGCCATAAAATGAAATGTTCCTCGTTGATGAGATAGTCTCAATCGAGGTCAACAATTTGAATTGCGATTTTTTAGATATAAATGAACGAATTTAGTGACCTTTTATGTTTTACGAAGACGAGTGGTAAAAAACACGTCTGACTTTCAGTCCTAGTCCAAAGGAATGGTTTGCGCTTAATTTTCGACTTCTTTATTGAAATGAGTGTTACGATTTCAAATTTCGCAAAATGCGCAGAGACCGTATGATAGGTTTCGTCCTTTCACCCCACAATTCGCCTCCTTTAGTAACTTTCCGAATCCTCTAAGAATGGACGAGATTCTGGGTAATTCTCATAGACAGCAAATCTGGATGTGCCCATTACTTCAAGTTTCTATTCCATGGTAATAATTGTCTGGCTGAACCTTTAGTCCCAGTACCTTTTAACTAAGTGTCACCTAATCAAAGTTTCCCCGAAAAGATTTCTATGTATGGCATCTTATGAAATCTAGCAAAGTTCAAAACTCCAGTTTCTCATGCTTGACTGAATGTCCGTAACTATGAAGAGTTTATGTAATCCAACAAAATGATTCTTAAGGCACTATGTAAGTCTTAAAGTAGTATTCACACAGAAACGAGAGAATAATTATACGATGTTTTTGTGCTCATCTTAAATTGGCTAATAGAGACACGCAGTGGTATGATTTCACGTGGCAAATGGCTGCGGAAACGCTCAAGAAATCTCGACATATTCGATAATGTTTTGCCGGGATTTCTTGCTGGTCCGGTCGGTCGTGGTATGTATGTAGGTCCTCATGAGCGAGCCATAGAAACGTATATGTTCGCGTATACACGTCGACGGGAGAGGAATCAAGCTGTGCACTTGTCAGGCGTTTGAGCGCCCTTAAGCCACGAACATCGCCCGGATCTTCTCGAACGTGTACCCGGCTCGTTTTCTGCTCTTGCTCACCTCTTCTGGATCAATTAATGGCCCGTGACTAACGGAGCTTTGCCGTCCAGCCACTTCGATCCTATGTCAGGCGTGAATCTTTTTCCTCCCCCTTTTTTTTCAATCCACCACACCGTCGACATGGAGGGCACTCGAGGCATTTCTTTGTTCGAAGCTCCACAACGCTCTTTGCAACCCGGCCAACTCCATTTACCGCTGGGAAGCATAAACACGCTTACCTATTCGCAGGCGACTTTCTCTCTTTCATTTCTCTCTCTCTCCCCCTCTCTCTCTCTCTCTATTTTGCAGAAGGAACTCGGGCAATTCGAGAGAGCTGTACGGGCTTTTAAGATTTTTTGAGCAGAGCATTTCTTAAATTGGTTTGTTGCCCATGCGGGATCCCGTTGGCTGCTGATTCCGCCCTAGGAGAGCGGATTCTTGACAAATTGAGCTTGTAGAATATTGTTTCAGCGAGGCGAACTTTCTTACGGTATTAGGCTTTATGGGGAGATCCTCTTTCGAACTCAGGCGTCGAAGGTAATACTAATGGTGCATGCAGAATAACTTGAGTTTTCTATCTCGTTCAATTATTAGAGTCCAGAGCTCAGTGCGAGCAAAATGTAAAATCCATCACTATAATCTGGCTCAAATTAATGTGTCATTATACAAAATAGTTAATAATAAACACGATATCAGCATACATTTTTACAATTTGAATTTAGGACAATTCGAAACTATATTTCAAATTTAATATTATTTTATTACATGTCTAATAATTATGTTCGGTGTTTTAATAGAATTAACTTTATCATCTTTAACAATCGCATCGTTAATAACATTGTCACAATCAAAAAATACATGGCAGGACTTGGCTAATAATATATATATGTTATCGATTAATGATTAATGAAATAAATCTAATATTTAACGCTTACAATTTCTATTATGCCTTTCAATTATTGCTTTGATTTAATTTAATGGACTGTGACGATAAATCTACCGCTTTATACGTTTAGATGGATTATTTTATTTATATTTTAGTAATCAAAGAGTTTAATCAATATAACAAGCAAGATTAAAGAAATTGAATATTTTAACGCAAATTAAATGTATTTACATTATACGTCATTTGCACGCAAACACTAATGTGTTGACTTTATTTGCACGGCGGTTATTTAGCTTGTCGGTGAAATTAAGCCTTGACCATTAATGCGGGCCACATACTATGCACGTCAATGAATAATATATCGGCGCATTAATCTCATTAGCTTAGTCGGTGATGATTTTTTGCGTTTTAATCATTATATGACAAATAAAGCCGCTTCGGGTAATCCCAAATAATTCATCATCTTTATTCTTGTCGATATATTGACATAAAGTTAGACAAGAAATACACTATTTAATTCACAAAAATATAAAAAATTTAGATGATTGACATGATTATTTTCATCGTTTTAATGGGTTATTCACAATATATTACATTCGTTTTGATTATTGTATAACGAAATCCAGTTTTTAACAAGCGGTAGACAAAAATCAATTATAGTTAAACTTGTAATTAATTAATAATTAATTAATTAATTAATGCATATAATAAGACAAATTTATGATTATTATACACAGTGGGTATACGTTTGTGTAAAAGTAGGCTGTAGACGGGCAAGAGGAAAATGAAAAACCATGATTAATTAAAGGTAACGATTAACTCAATTCAGTTTGATAATAGTAATGTAATTATGTGATGTATAAATGTTCTGGAGTATGAGGACGGTGTATGAAGTCTGCGTTTCTTCCTGATTAACAAAAAATAATAAAAATTACGGTTTTCGTCATGTATGTACCGATAATAATAACAATATAATTTTTTCATTCTGGAAAAACCTAAAACGACATAATTTATTAATAATAGATGATACAAAATATGGTCATAAAATATTAAAATAGATAGTTAAAGAGCCACGTGAGAATTTTTGCAAACAATAACCTGTGACGATATAGTATTAGCTTATTTCGAAAGTGATGATTGATTTTGAAAAAATAATAATGACATAAAATTTTATATATGTAAGAACAGTATAATTAATAATGCCAATAAGTTTCTTAGCAAAATTCGCCAATACGCATCTGCTCACATTTAATCATTTCCCATTCTCTTAAGCATTATCGTAGGACAGGCTGTCAAATATATACTACTCTGGCAGCAGTGCACCGAGTTGCAGAATCTACACACATCCAAAGTTTGCGAAGTTAGAACAGTAATGGTTCCTAAAATATTCTCTTCACTTAAACCGAAAATTTAATTAGTTTAACTAGTTTATTTTTAATGGCGCTTTTAAAGTTTTCACCAGCTAAGGCATCATTTAAATATTTTAATTTTAAGTATCCTAAAAAAAAAAAAAAAAATTAAATTAAGCTGAATTAATAAAATATTAAAAGTTTTATCGGTGGATAAATTGCTTAAAAAGTCAGCTTAATTATAGGACACAATAAATCGAGAATCAATGATACCCTGTTTATTTTGCTCGATTCTTAACGAAGAAAACAGGAATTATTTCGTACAGATTTCCGCTCGGATGGATTGTCATTATTTATAGGAAGGTAACGGCGATTAATACCAGCTAGCTCATTACTATGAGTAATTAAACCCCTGTCTGTTGAATCTGAATTCAGGTTAATATCATTTATGAAACGAATTTACGAATGAAATTTGCTTTTGTGTCACCAATTAATATTTACGTTTTTATGTAATAAGAACAACGTTTTACAGTAACAGTTTTTGTAATATCATGTTTATTTTATTTCAAAGTGATTCATAAAAGATCATTCCCATTATTTACATTTTCCTTGACTTAATAACGTATTAAGTTAATTGCGCAGACGAAAATATGTATGTATATATTTCTCTGATATAATTTTTAAATAAACAATGCTTCCTACTTCGATGAAAGAAAAAAAGCTAAATCGATTTCTTACGGGTGTGGCGAACGAAGAAGAAATTTATACAATTTCTGATCACAGTCGAAATAAAGTCTCATAATAGTTCATTTCGATTATTATTCATTTCCCCGCTGGTTCTACGCGCCGTCACTTCTCCCGTTTTCCGCAGGGAAATGAGAAAGTACTGTACTACCGATACGGCCTTTTAAAAATTTGACTTCCAAATTTGGACGTCTCTACACGTTTCGGGCTATGCTGAATCACCAATGCGCAAACAGTATTTTCCTCCCCGTGTGTTTGTTTGCAGGCGACCAAAGGAAAAAAAAACGAATAAAGGGAAAAACTCTCCGGTGGGTTTGAGGCGAATTTGTCATGCGGGTCTTAAATGGAATTGCCGGCGTCGCAGAAAAATTCCTAAAGAGACGACTCGTTTCATTTTCTTGGAACTGAACTGATAAAACATTCCTGCGAAACATTTGTAATTTTTTAAGCTGCGGTGCTTGGAAATTGAATTTAAATAATTAAACGATTACTTTACGTGCGTCGAAGCAATTTTTACGCAAATCGCTTCGAACTGTACTGAGGGAAATCGTACTGTTACCGATGGAATACGGTATGCAGTACGATTTAAATAAATTCGCAAAATTTTTATTGCGAAGTAATCCCAATAGTGGAAAATATGACAAGTTTATGGTCATTTTTTTGATTCGATTATTTTTAAGAGAGGCCAGAAAAATTGGGCAGAAAGTGGTGTTATTTTCTACTAAGGATTACACAAATGATACTGCACATGTTAATTTTCATAACTTTTTTTGTTTATATTTCATCACCAAATTTTTAGCGGTTCTAGAATTAGGTTGAATGTACTATTGAAATTATCCGAGTGATAAAGTTATGCGAAAATCAAATTATACTTGACGTAAAACTGTAAAGAAAAACCTTACTACAAAAACATTCAAAAAGAAAAGGTAAAAGAAATTTGATTATAAAAAATTTTTCCAAAAAAAAAAACTTCTTCGTCAATCATATGTATTTCATGGGAAATTAATTTATGAAATTAGTGAAAAGTTCCAACGGAACGGAAAAGTCATATAATATATTATAAATCGTTTTAACTTTGCGTACAAACCATCATCATGCTTGCTAGTTTTATTATAAAAATTGAGTAATAATAAATTGCTCCGAATCCTCTCTGCAATTCGAGTCTTCGTAATCAGTGTTAGAAAATCATAAATTTAACCCCTGAAATGAACGGCTTCGTATTGGCGTAAAATCAAGACAATGTTCGTTTTCGAATCTTTAAAGACGTCTGCGAATTTCGTACTTTACCACATTGTTTGAAATGCTAAGGAAGTTCAATTGAATTATTATAGACGAAGTTACGCGCAGTGTAGTGTAATGAACCGTAAGACGGCAGGGAGCGCGGAGAACATTTGTTACCGTACGTAATTTTCTCTGCAGGGTGTACCGACATCTGCTGCGTTAAAAAAAAGAAAAGAAAAGAAATAAAACGAATACGAATTCTGGTTGAATATTTGATGTGAGACAAGTTCCGCGGTTTCGGCTTGTTACGCGGACTACGGATATTTCCTTGAACACCTCGTTGATTTTCCTACTACCTGACGGGTTTCTGAAATAGACTTCAAGCTGTATCATTCACGTTATCACGCATTACCTTTAGATACTAGTTACATCAATAACTGAAATGTATTTAACATATTTTTTTTTTTTTACGAACAATTCATTCCAATTCTTTGCGTTAATTCTAAAAATGTAAGTTGATCCTTTTACGTATGTAATTTAATAGGTTTTTGTAACATTTAATGTCACAGAAAACACAAAAGTTGTTAATTTAAAATGTGTTTTTATTTTTTTTATATGTTTTTTTTTTTTGTTTTTTATATTTTTTTTTTTTTTTTTTTTTTTTTTTTTATTACGGCCCTTTTCTGCCCTTCTACGGCTAATTGGCCCATCACCATTGCATGGGGAATCAAAATTATTTGTGATAGACATTTTATAAAATTTTATATTTAGAATTCAATCAATAAGGGCGTGTTTTAAAATTGAAAACATTTCGATTATAATTCCAGACAAGATTCGTTCCAAATAAAAATATTAAAATTTAAAAATATTGATCTGTAGAAAATGTCTTCTTGAAATACTTTTAGCTTTTTGTGTTAAGACATTCTTCAAGTATTAGCATATGTCTGGCTAGTCTAATAGAGTCACAATTAAAATATTTAGATTGTATATTTTCTTTTATTAGTTTTTGTTCATTGGTATGATATTATACCTTCCTCTACTGAAACGCAAACAATTTCTTTGGCTTTTATCTTCTTTGCTTAACGAGATGTCGTAGCGATTCTTTGCTTATTCTTGCCGTCTCCTCTTTTTAAGTGCTGTCACTTGTATGAATTAAATCTTCAGTTGCATTAAGAATCTGCACACATTTTTCTTCCCGTACGTTTTTCATTAGCAGAAGTGTTGTTTTACAGCCCGTATTAACTGAATTACCACTAATGAGACGGTTAAGCCATACTTTCTTAATTTAATGATGCAAAATATTTTGGCGTTACTGTACACAAATGAAAACTCAAATTTTGAGAACCACAACTGGCACATGTTTAAGTTCCGCAGATCTGCGAATTCATATTGATAATTCAATGCTGTGATTACTAATTCCCGACAATGTTGATGATCATGACAAAAAGAAAGTAATTACCGAAAGAATTATCCTATTAATGGTAATAATATCCAGGACAGTGACGATCCTAACGAAGGAAATGAAAATTGTGCCCGCGATGATTAAAACCCTGGTAATTAATATGAATGTTATATCCAATATGAATTTGTCGACGATGATGATGATACGGGCAAATACATCAATTGTGATAATGAGAAGTGGTTTGAAATATGTCGAGAATTGAACGTATCCGAAGCTATATTTGTTTTATCGATTACAATGAGGGTTCGCTCCCAAGCTGAATTCGGTGGAAGATATCCGCTAAATTTGGATACTCGATGAAACGTTCCATTATATATTCAATTCTTAGCAAAAAGTTCCACAGTAACGGCATAGCTATGAAATAACCTACCGAATACTATAGAAGACGAATCTTTGAATGGAGATCTTTGATCAATTTTAATCAAACCGTCAATTCAAAATCTCTTTGTCCCTTCCACGATCTTAAATGTTTTAAGTTACAACAATAAGACGTTTCAATAACATATAGGAATATATTCGACCAATATTTACTGGGTATAGTACTAACTTGTATCATCGAACATCTGTTAAGTACGAATCCTGTGTGGATTGTTCATGCAATACAGACCTGCCTCTTAAAGGAGAGAATCACAAAATATGTAAAAAGTAGGTATATGTTGCCAATATAATTATAAAACAAAGAAAACCATCACGAGATACGACATTTTCCCAGTGCGGGATAAGAAGCATGTCAACTTGCCGACAAGGAAGGAAGCGCTTCCGGCATCTTTTAAGCGGTAAAGAATTTCACGTAGAAGCATCAGGAATTAGACACCGTAAAAGGATACATTATTAACAATTAAAATTCATGAACTGCTCGCCAAGAAGCACGCTCTTGACAATTTCCGCAAAATCTTCACGAGCGCGACATTTAAAAAAGAAAAGGGGGCAGTAAGTGCACGAAGGAGATAAGAGGAGGAGTATATGTTCGCAAATTCTCCTTCGTTCCTTGCTGCATTTCCGCCTTTGCTCCCTTGACTTTTGTCTCACTCTGACTCTCAGACTACCGCGTAATTGAATGTGAAGTCCCCGGTGGCACTATCCTCAAAAGCGGGGGATTAGCTCGTTTCTATAATTTACATATTATCTCCGGCCGCGTCGCTTGCCACTGTTGCTCCGCTCACTCTCCTTTCCGATTCGTGTTCTTTTCCAGCCACGTCAAAAAAGGTACACTTCGGGGAAAAGCGGAGTGGCGCCCCGGAGGAGATCCCCTGCTGCTCCTAACCAATCTCGTTTTTCCGCCTGATGCCGGCGAGTTTTGCCACGACACGTCGGTCGGATTGGTGGCGCACGCGCGCGCGCGCGCAACGCACACACACACACACACACACGCACACGCGCGCGGGTAAAAACGGAAGCAGAACCTGTTGCCAACGACGACTGCGTCTCTCGCGGAATGTAATGCATGTGGCTCGCGCAATCCGAATTTCCAAGGCAAAAAATCACAGAACCGCGAGCGATTCCCCAGCGAAGGCTACTGGAAATGAAATAATTCCATTGTCTCGCTCAATGATGGATTTTGTTCGATGTTGCCCCACGAGAGTAAGACAGAGGCAGAGCGTGAGAGGGTAAGTAGAAGCGAGAAATGGAAAATTGAATGTTTTCTCCTGATCTCATACTAATATTTAAATATCTCGGTCTTGATGAATGAAGTTTTACCCAAAGATTGTAAGGTGGGAAATAATCTAAAGGAATACAGTGTATTGGTCGACGTTAAGTTGTGTGTGTGTGTTTACTACAGGTCTACATGGGTTTACTACAGGTGTGTGTTTACTACAGGTGTGTGTTTACTACAGGATGTTAGGATTCAATTCTTTCTAAGGCTTGTTTGTATTTAAAAGAAGAATTCCCTTTGTTTGGATTTTTCCTAAAACAACTAATAATAGTCAATTATTACGAATAAAAACCATATTCTGCTTACACTTTTATTTAAAGCAAATTCAAGATTTTGTAACTTGAACACATCAAGAAAATATTGAGAAATAACCGTACAGCGGTAAAACCTGAACAAATGGCCAGAAACTGGTTTCATTTTCTCCTATAGGGATACTTGAAATATTGAAAAAAAAAGATATTTTTAGATATTTCAAAGATATAAATACACAATTTGCCATTAATAAATTCTATAATTTATTCAAATATTGACGGATTTCAATGGATTTGAGAGTTTGATAAGATTGTATATGGTAGTGAGGAGGGGAGGGGATGGTGGGGGGTATGGGGGGGTTGTGGGAGAGGGTGGGGGGGGGGGGGGGGGGGGGGGGGGGGGGGGGGGGGGGGGGGGGGGGGGGGAATTGGAACAACGGAAATGTGATAAAAAATATATAAGATCAAGACTTAAAGTTCGCGTAAACTACGAATTTTACGCCAGTCTGCTATATGAAACTTCTTTAAACTCTTTTCAAATTTTTGGTATTGAGTTGATTTCAATTTCGTAATATAACCTCGATTCCCGAAACTTTTGAATGTATTATTTAATACCTATTAAACAAAATGTGTCATAAATACATTTTTAAAATTTATATAAATTTCATCATATTATATAAATAACCTCGAGATGAACACGACTCTTGTTGTATAGATAATAAAATAGTGCATATTTCCTGGAAGTTTTATTTACAAATTTCAGTTATCGTAAAAGTTGTGTCGAGTTGAAGGAAACAATTTAATTTTGTACTTGTGAAAAAATTTTTTTTTTAATTTTGACAATCAAAAGAGATTGATAGTTGAGTCTTTCAGAAAAAATATACGCATTATTAAATTTATCCATTAGAATATATATTATATCCTATTAGATTCTATTAAAAAATTAGAGATTAAAATTTTTAATGAAAACAAATTCATTAAAACTCTCACGAGCCAACTAAAACAACGGCATTTCACGCGTAAACCGTTTTGACAGATGACCGGAGGTTAAATTTCAATGTTTTTCATTCGATTACATATATATTGCTGGTGGAGAGATTTAATGTATTTTTTTTTTTGGAATTTGTATTCTATCGGAATAAACACTGACATTTATTTATAATTTCCCTACTCGTTTAATTACTACAAATTGAAATGTAGAGAATTTTAAAAGCACATTCAACAAATTGCGGCTTAATGTAGTCAAATTTAACATTAATTATCTTCGATTCGTTTGTTTCAAATGCAACCTTAACAAAGCGTAACATGAACGAAAAGGCGACTTCATCATACATAGTAACAATATATACAATAACTACTATATATACTGAACATTTTTCAATCTTAACAAAAACACAGACAACACGTGAAAGTTGCTTTCTATTTCCAATTTCAAATTGGACATCCTTCATTTTGAAAATCTCTCATTACATCTGAATTTCCTGACGTTAAAAATACAACATAGGCATATTGTTATAGATGGACTCTTCTTTCTTCGTTTTAGCTGTCTAAGATAATGGAAAACAAAATATTATTGAGAAATTAAAATTCGAAAGTTGCTACTTTTAGTGTATTTCAATAGTAAGTAGTATAACATCCAGGTGCTACTGGTAAGTAATAATACACATTTTCGTCTACCAAATGGTAACATTACAGGTCGATGTCAATGTAGATACGATGACACAAATGTTCGATTCACAAATAGTAAAATAAAGTTTTGTTACTTTTTCTTTTAACAATGACTTTTCTACTTTAGACTGGGCGAAATATTGGAATTCAATTTCAAAAATAATTTGAAAGCATGGGAGAATCCCTAATTCCCAATTGGAAAACAAAAATAGAAAAACAAGAAACTATAAAGTTAAAACTTCATGCTATTTATATATATTATATGAATCTTGTTTAAATTAATTTATAATGATTTATAGTATATCATACATGTCGCGTGTAATTTGTATTATATGCATGTACAATACGATGTAATACACACATATATGTATTACGATGTTTGTAACAAGTAAAATAAATTACATACGCTGTAAAGATCAGATGTGATATGAATATTCCAGAGTAGACCGATCGCGAAACGGAGTACTGAGAACAATAAGAATTTCATTTTAAAAAATCTCGGGAAGGTGCATACAATAAATAAATATATATTTATGCGCCAAATTTAATATATGTATTTGATGAATTAACCCCAATTAATATTTCTGAAGGTTTTAAAATACAATCATGACAAAAAATTGAATCATTACTGATTCGTTTATTTATTACTTGCTATGAATCGATTTATTAAATCATCGCAGTTGTCAAACGTAACATCGAATTGTACAATTTCTTTTATCTGACTTCTTAAAATGCTTAAACATTCATCATTTTTGTATGAATTAAAGACGTCTGACGTTAACTGAATTCTCGTTGACATCTTTCTAAACTCCTTTCATTTTTATCTTCTGATTGAGGTTCTTTTGTTACTGGCCGCGCACTAGAAGTAACACTGTGTGAATATAACTATATGTAAGAACCAATCATTTTCTTACAACTTATTATTTCAGCTTATTTCATGATTGAATTTTTAATAAATTTTCGCGACTTCGGGCCAGGGTACCTCCGTATTTGCGAAACATTGTTTAGGGTAATCGGATTCTAGTTGGAAAATTGCAGAATAAATTTCGACTCGAGCTCAAAAATGAAACTGCGGTAATTTCTTCGAACAATGAGCGTAATAGACTTTATCATTGATTTTTTTTTATGGGTTTTTCCTCAACAGCAACGGGAGTGGTATGGAAAAAACTAGTTTGACATATGATTGTACATGGCAGAGCGTTCCGTCAACGTTATGAAGCTTTCTATATAACCACCTTCCTTTCACGGTGAATGAACCATAACGATATTCTGATCGATAAAGTTTTTTTGGAATTTTTTATGGAAAATTTATTTTTGTACCTTATTCATGTTTCACTCTGATTTTGTATGGTGAGCACCCTTATTATTATTATATACAACAAAATATAACTGTATATCTGTTTTGAACCATATATGGCATTTAAAATATATATATATATATATATTTTAAGTGCAGCCGGAAACATCACCGCCGTTGATAACGTCACTGAAATGCATTTAATTTTGAAAATTAGATCAATAATCAACTAGGAAATAAACTGACACAGTGAATAATGAAAATACATGACAATGACACGGCAGTAGTGCAGATAAATGATAATTGTAAATGTATGTTTTGGCTAAATGTTAAAAGTGGTGATGATAGAAATTGAAAGTAACAAGGAAATAATCAAATTCGTACTATATAATCAATGAATAATCAGTGCCATGTTAAAATATTCGAGATATCCGTTCCAAACAGCATATTTAAAAATACTGAATCTTTCTTTAGTAAAAATAAAATGTAATTTTTTAATGCATTTTACATTATACCGCATTGTCGTCAATGTTTAAAATATTCTATAGCAACGATATTTTAGGTTTTTTAACATTAATTCCGATTATTCGAAATGGTTGATTTTCCATTGTGCACTTTTCGATAAAACCAATTTAACACATCCAGGCAGAAGGATATGCTTTTAGTATTGATCTCTTAGGTAAACTTATTATTTTAAATGCAAATAAACATAATCATATTACGATGACAAACTGAGATGTGCACTATCAGCAAATGTGGATCTGTCAAAATCAGGGCTACAATATCTCACCCCTGTTCTAACGATGGACCCACTTCAGAACCGCGATAGCGATCTTATTAACGAGCATCTTATTGGTTGAAGTAATCAATCTTTCGGATCACCGATTAAATCGAGGACTCGTGGAATATTTTCCCTTACGAGTTCAGGGGAAAACATGATTTAGGATAGTCATGTCCATATTGGCTACGTTATTTGTGAAAATACATCCTCTTGTTTTTTAGTACTGCTATGCCCCAATCTGAATCTTTAGATTTAAACTCTCCTGATACACGGCCTTATCGTTATCTGATAGTTCTTTTTGATTTCGTATAGTTTATTCAGCACTTTCTTGGAATTTTTGTGATATTTCATGAAAAATATTTGTAGCTTCATTGGGGCGTTTACCTATTCTGATATTTGACACTTGATTCGGCTAAGCAGAACGCGAGCTATATATTCTACTTCTGGTAGTCGCCGTGTGGGGAACCTAGATGCGGGACCGGCATTTCGACACTTGGGTATTATAATAAATAATGTCATTTTGGTACTCTTATCAAGATGAAGGGTGCCATTTGTTGCCTTTATATAAATAATTACATCGTATCGATCAAAAAGAGGTCAGAAATAACCTTTACACCAAATATTTACTTTTTGCAATATGAAAAATTAATGCTAATAAATGATATGAAAGTTAGATATGCTGTTTCATTTTGTTACACAATTCTGTCAACCCTTATACAGGGTTCTAACTCGAAGTCTAATTGTTGAAACAGAGAATAATATTTTTAAAACAAAAATTGTAATTAACAGATAAAAAGTACGGCTTAGATGGATGGTAAATGATTCGTAATTTAATATTGATGTAATACATAAGAAGGGTCACGTAAGCGCATGGTGTTTAATGGTTCTTCAATAATCTCCACTATTTGACAGTACATTTGGTTATTGCAGTATATTATTCCGTGCACGAAATGAATTTCGACCAATTACATAGTCAGAAACTGTTTCGAATTAGTCGAACTACGACCACAATATGTCGAGATTGCATTGTTTATGAGAATATTGTATATTCGCTCCAAATTCCATGAGTGTTCAATAATAAAATAGCTGTAACTTTAAAATAACAATTATAAACTTTAATTCTTAGTTTTCAACAATTTTTTACCTTTAATAAACTGAAAACTGTAACCCTCCGTAATGATGTATGCTACAAAATATTAATATTTTCTGCCGTTACCCTCTTTTGGAAGTACGATTTCTGTGAAGCACTACACACATACATGACATTTCGACACATTTTGTATATTGGGGTTCCCTTATATATTATGACATAATAATCTATTTTTCTCAGGATCAGTTTTAACCTCAAAGATGAAATGTATTAAATAATAATAATAATGATAGCTATTTTTAACTTAATTTTTATTTTGTTACGCGATTTGCAAAGAAATCTACAATTCTTTATTTTATATTGTGAATTTCACTAAATACGATTGTTTTTGTGAGCTATTTTTTGGCTTTAATTTGCACAAACCAAAATAAATAGCATTAACTTGAGTACGTTTTCTACTTTACATTCAAAAGATGCTTTCGTACCAAATATTATCACTTCGTTTGAAAGAAAGAGTATTAATTTAAAGAGCATAACATTCATTGCTTTCCTTTCATTCGGCGTTATAATGCGTAAATAGTCTTTAAGTCATTATGTAAGAACTTTAATATTGATCAAAAATTTCCTCGTGTAAGTTAGCTCTTGGGAATTACAACAAAAAATGTAATCTATCTTATTGTGGGTTAATCAATAATTACATTAATACTCAATTATTACATAAACTGAGAAAGAAAAACTAAACTAAATATCACTATATATTTTTGTTAAAAATTAAAGGACATTTATATATAGTTTGAGGATATGTATAAAGATCCACTATACAACAATTCTAATATTAGAAATGATATGTGTCACGAGGCTAGAAATGGCATTCGTACTTGTGGCCTTAAATAGTAAAACATGTATTATTAAAATTGAACAAAGAAACAACTTTAATATAACAAATCAAAAATTCTTTTCGTTATCATTTCACTTCATATTTTATCACGATCAAATAAATGAATAAGAGTCAAACTCACGTTTTCTAGAAAACAGATAAAATTCGTTAAGAAAATATAATGAAGACTAAAAAATTAGTAAATATGTAGAAACGGCGAGACTACACAAAATTAGACTAGAAAGAGTTTTGTTCCATTTAAATACGAAACAAATGTTCAATGTAAGAATGTAACGAACAAATTTGAATTTGAATTCAAGATGTCATGTTATATGTTTATTCATGCCTATCGTCTTCTACTTTCTGTTACCTAATTTTATTATTTATTATGTGTACGTAATTCCTAAAGGGCCCAATAGTAGATCGTAAAACATTCTATTTTATAAATCGCCCTTTTAATTTAAATAACTTTTTATTATACATTTTATCAATATACCCACATAATTACTCTATTGCCCTTTCAGATCATATTTGAAATGCTTCTATTTTAGAGTGGAAATTTATTCTAAAATAAGGAAAAAAAACAAACAAAAATGTCACAACTTTGATAAATGGCAAAATTTATTAAAATGATTTGACTAGAACTGTTAGGAAATATAACAATAATATCGCAATTAGACAAATATAGAAAATTTTAACCGTAATTTATCTATAGAAAAAATTATATACGGTAAAACATGTTAGAACTCAGGTTTTTTGTACCCAATTCGAAGAAATACGGACAAAGACAAACAAGAAAACTAGATTTTCTATCGCGTTTTATCGTACATATTATAATATAAATATAGTACCATTAAGTTTATAGAAAATGAATGTACTTGTCGTAACTGATAGGCCTTCAACTTTGTATTTAGCAGCTACAGCTCGAAATAAATATTAAATTACTTAATAAATTAATGTAACATAATGGATAAGAGTAAAAAGTGCTAAATATATATTTTACGTCTGTAAGAGAAGTTTTTAAGTAATTTTCTCTACAATTAAGAAATAATTGAACAATCGCGAAAATAATTACTCTCTGAAAATCAGCCAGAACGGTTCAATTTATCAAATCCACGCTAAAGTTCGTCAAAAAATTTCTGAAAATACTAACAAGGGAATCTTTTCGCAGTTCTATCGATAAACTTTTTAGTTTCACTTCCTTTCGTGTTCAAACTTGACACCGAGGCGAAGAAACTCTCGACCTTTATCACTTTATCAGTTTTCTCGGGTTCTCATCGGTTTTCCGCGTGTGCTTTCTCGATCATGGGAATTCGTGGACTACCGCCATTGACGCCTTCACTTATTACTCTCTAGAGGAAAATGTCACGCGTGCGTGATCGTAAAAATCACTGCGCCATGTAATTTGAAAGTACATTTCCGAAATTGAAAATTACATGTTAAATAGCGTTTTATAAACGAATAACAATCAGTTCCTTTCAATTGAAATGCAAAAACTTCAATCAACATGCCATTTTGCATATTATTATATTATTGTACATGAAATCTGTGAAAGAGAGAAAAAAAATGCAAAAACTCGTAGGTCACATATCAAAACAATGTTGCTATAGGTAAGTCTAATAGATTGGATAAAGAAGGAATATATATGGTATGCAGTCGGCCGCAAAATTCGTTTTGTAATTTTTTACACTATTTATTTCATCATAAGAATATTAATAATACGAATCAAGGTAATAATCGAAAAGAAAAAGAACAATTTGGTTTACATCGGGTAAGCCATACTCCTGATATTCTATTTGATTTACTGCCAACGTTACGTTCGTGGCCCTGATATCATATGTCATGCTGCAAAACGAGAAACACCAATACCGCGCTTAAACAGCCAGTATACTTACTTGATATGGTGACATTTATTAATTCGGCTATACGGAAATGTTGAATAGATTTGTGGAAGAAAAGGACAGGGAAGGGCAACATTTTGTGAAATTACCGAATAACAATATTAAAAATATTATAGGTGTACTATAGCAATATTAGAAAAGAGAAGAAAATGTTTAAAATGCGAAGCGAGCTCAAAGTTCTTGTAATAATAATAATAATAATAATAATAACGAAGAAATAAAAAGGTATTCGTAAAAACAAAATAAGAAATATCCGAGCATTGCTCGGTAGAGAAAATGTTGGTAAAAGAAAAATCACGAAAAATATAAAACCCAATAATATAAGATTAGATTTATATACCAAAAATACATACACATAAATCACGGATTTTGTTGATATTGGACTATTAGATCTCAAGTAACTGTTTGGGATCTGGTACATCCATACGTGGACATAATAGTGGACCGGATATATACGAAATCTTATGTTACGTAGAGATGCTCAACTCGTGATATCTCCTAAAGGCGAAATCCTGGTATGCTCGTCAGAAGTGTATAAGATCCCTTGCGAGTTCTGCAGTAAAGTGTGCAGTTCGAGAGAACAGAAGGAAGCACCAGAAGGTCAGCACGGAGCAAAGGACGATAAAGGAATGCGAGATTAAAGAAGTCTTCCACTTAGCTCGTCTTAGCAGAAGAACAAAACTAAAATCTGATAACTTTTTTACTGGACTTCTTCCAATAGTTAAATCACCTTAGATCTAAAATAAAAGATCTGTTGTGCTTTTTTTTATATTTTAAAAATGCAATCTTGATGTTTAAATACTAAATGGAAATGCTTTTTATTTGTCTTTTTTTGTTATCATCTATGCGCAAATTTCGAGAAGTAGCTTTCTATTTTTTTGTGCATTTGATAAAGGTGTATAAAACAAAATTCTGTTCTTTTTACCGAGTTCTTTTTATGCAGTAACAAATAATCATTAATATTTCCTGGTTGAAGTGACTTTTCTCTTTTAGTACGAAAATTTTATATGTTGGCTTTTGTCAAGAGCTGAAGTCTCTTTAGTGAAATTGTAGTCTTCTTTTATCCAGAGGAAATAACAGTGAAAAGAAATTTCTTCTATAAATAAATAGTTTTCTTTATTGAGAATGTTAAAATATTAATTTGAAAAAATAGCTGTCAAATTCATCCTCATCGACTAAGCTAAGAAGCTTTCAACATTCTACCATAACTGAAATAATCATAACGAGTAAAACAAAATAAAATGATGGAAGGGATTATCAAGAAGAACAAATTAAATTTGCTATTATTCTCTATTTTTCGATGGCAAACTAAGTTCTATCCATGATTTTATTAATTTTTGTAAAATTGTTAAATATTTGTATCGTATTTACATAATATCGAGATGCAGATATCATTGAAGGAATTAAAATTTAAAATGAAAAATTATGCCTGTACAACATATAAAATAGGTTTCTTACGTACGACGTACAAAGTATAATCTACGTGAATATAGAGTGGAAAATAGTTTTTTTTTTAAAGGAAGATAAACTTTTGAAAAATCAGGAACGTATTTGAAAATATGAGATACAAGTAAATAATCCTATTGACCAGTGTAATTGCTGATTTTTAATACAGCGACAGTCCCTGAAGTGCACGAGATACGGCAACAGATATTGCAAAATATTTCAGTCCGATTTGCCGGGAATACAAAATAATAAGTGGTAAGAGGATTTTTGATACGCAGTAGTAGAAAATACCGTCAAAAAAATAAAGTAGAAAATCCTGTGCACGCGGAAACCTATTGCAGGTATTTTCAAACATATATATACGCACAAGAGAGAGTTCGTTCCTACGGGAGTCGCCATTGATTTCCGGTACGTTTAATTTTACGCGAACAAAAATCAAATGGATCCGTATGCTGCTACTTTCGAGCAATTTTCACCTGCATTTTCTTGAAATTTTACGAGGAATCCGTTTGTCACATAATACTCCCGTCAAAATCCGGGAAGAGGAGGAAATACATATCGCGCATGTGTCAAACTCGATAAAATACCGACAAAAATAAAATTTTCATCTAAGAAATTTATCACTTCAGACGTTTTTATTGATTTTCATTTTTGCTCCTCTAAAATATCGTAAGTTTTATATTGTTCTGAAGAATGAAATCTACGAAATTTGATATAAAATAAACTTTCAAAACTTGTGATATGAATATAGAACCAATATGTGCACGATTTACGAATTTTATAAATGATATAAAAAAAAATTTGTTATTAAACTTATTATAAACATTGATATCGCGTTATCATTAGTATAATAATCCGAATATTCGCATTTCCTGGAATATCACGTTAAAAAAATATTACAATTTCAAATGCTTTTATTCGCGAGCATTGTGCTCCAGTAGAAATGCATAGACGGATGAGAATTTCAAATCCACTTGAAATTCCATCCAATGCAACAGCTACTTGGAAAGTTGTTCTCTGCCTCGTCTCCTTTTCAACGTAACGGAAGTACTAAGAATGCTGAATTACTCCGGTTTTCAATAAAGAAGTAAAGCGATCAATCCTTATTTGATTTGCCAGGTAATTGTTTTAGAAAATAATTCAGACAACCGTAGTTTTGAAATGTAATTATCGTCTATACCGTTTGTGTTATTTAAGTTTGGAAAAAAGTAATTTGCAACTGATTCACGCAGATTCAATTAGAAAGTTTGAGTTTCAATTTGTTTAATACAAGACACAGAACGGTAAATGATTCATTTGGACCACTCGTTGTAAGTTTTCCATTTTAGTTGTTACAATTGTAACGTTCTTATTTCTTTTGAGATTCTTTATGGAAGTTTATGTACATTATCCTTTACAATTTGTCCAGAATATTTTATCGTTTAATAATTGTTATGAATTTTTCATGAAATTCTTCATAATTGTTTAATGAAGTTAACATAGTTTTGCAATTGTAAAATATACTGTTCCAATTAATTAAAAATCTTATACGTTACTCTTACATTTATGTCCACTTTAATCAATTTCTATAATACAAGTGAATGCAATTGTTGGCTCATGTGGACCATTAATTGAAACAGACGTTTCACAATAACTCAAAGTATTTAGAGATCGAATCATTGCGGCGCCAATATATTACTTTTAAACTTGACGCTGGAATTTCAAACTTTTTGCAGATCTCATTATGATGATACGAAACACCCTCTTAAAAGTTAAAATAACTTTATTTAATACGATAGTTTAAAATATAGCGGATGCTTTTCTAAAGTTAAAAAAAAAACTTTTTCAACTTCGCGACATCATATTGAAAATGTTGGACATTTAATTTAAATTTATTGTGCACTGATGTTTATCGGTTACGGCCATTTTCAAAGGAACAAATAACCTTTTTATAACCTTTTTATAAATAAATAACACCCCCTGTCGAAAACTCGACGAAGTCTCTGTTTTTTAAGTACTGGTGACTAAAAGTAGGGGAAATCGTATTTTTGGGCACAGTTCGCCCCACCAGCAATGTTATTCAAGCTAACATATTCTCTACTCTTGATGTTACTAAAAAACGCATAGTTCTAGTGGAGTTTTTGACTTGAGATGTTACAGAATAGTATTTTTCATACCTAGGGCGCAAAATGTTGCGCCCGCAATGCGAACATTATTTTTTGTCGCAGTAGACGCAGAAGCAATATAAATTATTCCCAACATATATTAACGCGTTTAAAACGTTAAATTATACCTCTTTCATTTTTCGCCTACGTGTGTGCAAAATTGTATTTTACGCCCCGAAAACGAAGCGCAAAATGGCATTTTGCGCCTACTATGACGAAAAATATAGTGTCTTTAACAGGCGCATCTATACGGTAATCGAGACTCGTGTGATTGCCCTACATATGCGCCCTTGTCAAACAAATAACTATTACGTATAAATCACATCTTTTCTTCTCAGGTAATTAAGGACATATCGATTATTATTTTTCTGCAGTCGCCTACCTTACTGAGTGATCATGTGCGGTAGGTATTTTCTATCAAGTCTGATAAATCATCCGTAAAGTAAAAACGGAACTGCTTTGGTGTGGAATTTGCGATCACAAAAAGTTATATATATATATATGTGTGCGTGTGTGTGTGCGTGTGTGCGTGTGTGATGCAGTAGATAATGCCAGGGGAGTAAGACATTACCGTTATCATGAAGAGAAAGTTTCGTGACGCTGAAATTAAGTCTTCGCATATACAATTCCCTTTAAAGCACGAATCATCTATTTCTTCGAAATATTTGAACAAGTTGTGACAAATTACGTTAAAAAAATATTTTTCGTTCTATTTATAATGTCATATAAGATTCTAATTACAATTATTTTTTATTTTAATCTTGAATTTATTAGAGATTATTTTGCTTACAAATATTTGTTACATGATAAACAAAATTATGACGATAAAATGAATAACGGCTATAAAAATACTTCAATAGACTTTCATACCCTGATTTGTATATGTATAAAAAAAATAATATTACATAAAATTAGCAAAGTTACATGTTTTACTGCGCGTTGAAGTATTCTCAAATGCGCATTCAATAATTGCAAGAGTAAATATTTACCTGGAAATGTACGAAATAAATATTTTAACAAAGTCAAGTCTAACGTTTCTATAATCATATTAACGCTTCGCTAATTAATGCAGTTACAATCTGATCTACTTGGGAGAACTGTTAAGTCGATTTGGCGACTTGATTAATTAGCTCTTCTGAAATAAATGAAATGAATCTAATTTCGTCGTGTGTACTTTTTCGCATCGCGCCGCGCCGGTATGACTGTTTGAGAATGACGCGAAAGTTATTCACGGTGAGTTTACTGCCGGATGCCAGAACCTGTGGGGCGAGAGTTTCAAAAGATCAAAAACTGAACAAGATGGAAGACGACCTAAGACGCCTTTTACTTCGCTAAAATGTTTCATATTAAGCTTCTTTAAAAGTATTAGTCGCGTAAAATTAAGTTATGAACGTCCATTACTGCACCAACAGTAAGCTTTGCTCGAAAATCCGAATGATAGCTTATTATATTATGTGTATATTATATATCCGTAACGTGCAGTCGATAACATTGTTAAAATCGATCCGCAATTACTTATAATCGATGATACCGGTGAAAATCGATATTGACTTTTTCAAATATGATTAAGTATTAGCTGATGGTGAATTTCTGCCTTGAAGCATATATATATACATATAGTGACTTTTCCGAAATGTATAATAGAAAATACTTTATTGTCAAAAAGAATTATTATTTACTATCAATTCTTTTTCACATGAAAATTGATTAACACATTAACATAATGCTTATTACAAAGATATTTTTTATTTTTGTTTTGTATTTCTTTACAGTTTTATGAATTTCTGTTCAGTTAAAAGTAAATATATTATGAATTAAAATGTAATAGCAACGGTACAACTAATCTTCACCTAATATATTATTTTAGTAAATCCAATCATATTTTACGGAGAATATACTCGTAAAGCATAACGGTAGTAAACGTTAAATCTCAGTTATAAGAGTTTGCCTTTGCAAAAGCTCTGCTTGAGTTTCTAAGAAAGTTTATGGCAAAAATCATGTTATATTCTAATTGACAAAACGATTGGTTTGATTTCTCGATTATGAATTACATAATTATTATTGATTCAAGCAAAGTTTTAAACTTGAATAACAAAACGTAACGAATACCTACACTTTATACCATAAATTTAGTACAAAATCATAATATATAGGGACAATATAAACACAATATAGTTTAATTAAGATATTAATATTACGCTTTAATTAAAACATAAAGCAACTATCTTTACTACAACTTTATACAAAATACGCTGGGCTACATTTTAATATTAAAGCGTGTTTGTAATCATTAACGTGACATGAAAAATGACAGGGCATAAAACGACGCTAATTTGTTTCTGCGCATTTGAGAACGGCGTCGCTTTGCAGTTAATCAACTGAAAATGCAGCCCTACAAAAAAATTACGCGCTGCTGGACATTCGTGAAAATATTTTAGCGGAGTACCGTTTAAATTTGGTCATCATTGCTGACGACCATAAATTAAGAGAATGCGATTTCGTATACTATAAATCAAGCATAAATCATAATTTTATATTTTTTATAATATTATCGAAAATTTCAAAATTCATGTCCATTTTATGTACGATTCCTATTTATATATAATTACAAATTTTTTCGCTGAAGTTGTCATGAAATGAACGTAAAATATTATTTTAGAAATAATCTGAAATTCTTATTTCCCTATGAGAATATTTTGGTTAACGCAGCAGTGAGTAACATTCACATGCGTCCACATTGACCACGTGCATGCCCAATACAATTCATCATATTTTTACGAATGCGGTTATGATGAAATCGATAAATTCCTGACGCGATAGCGATCCACGTCACGCGAAAACCTCGAGGAAATATGATCGTTGGTGGGTATAGGTCGCATCACATCAGCACGCATAATCATACATCAATATTGACATCATTAAATTTGCAAACCATCATGCACAACACCAATCATAGGAATGTGACCGAAATTATATTGCACGCGATGATTTAAAGCAATGTCATATACAGCGCGAGAGAAGCATTTCCGCTTTTTGGAGATATGGAGAGCCGGAAAAAGCGGTGTCGGATTTCCACAATTTCCAAATCGGACATAGGACAAATGTCGAAAGTGCGCTTGTATAGAACTTGCTAAATATTCATTAGGTTTTCCGTTACTGATTGCAAAAGTGGAGCGACTCTTTCAAACGTCATGTAAAAAATATGAGTGCACGAGTATACGTAGAAATATTTTAAGCCAATTTCACGTTACAAAATTTTTATTTTTAATTCTCCTTGTCTTATTAATAATTAGAAATTCAACACCGTTAACTATTTTTTTTTCACAGTAATTGAACGTGTATTGTCAAATTTATACTAATACTATAATAAAAAAAAAAATTAATGTTAAAAAATAAAAAACTACTACAATAATAAAATTTCAATTTTTTTTGCAATAAAAAATAAAAATGAAACCATTATGTAGTTTATACAATTTTTTATATCCCAAAAATTGTTCTTAAGTGTTACAGATATATCAATTTCATTTTTATTTTGTAACACTACATCTCCAATATTTCATTTAAAAAAAAAAAAAAAAAAAAAACAGTAATATCTCATACAATAAAAGAGTTTACCAAAACATTTTGAAACCAAGCAAAATGTTGTATTGTTGGAATGCTGGTTATATCGCGTGTACCAATCGTTATCAAGTTACATGGAAACACTACTATTTCAATGAAAGCAACTAACAATATGTCGAAATTGAAAATAAAACAAGTAAAAATCACAATTTAACGAAGCAAAAGTTCGATACGTCCTGAATCCAATATCTTAGAAACTGTATGAAAGTAGTAAATCCAAACGGTTTTTCATTTCTCTAAGGAACATTTTCAACGAAAAGTCGATGCGAGCGATTTTATTGGAGCTTCCGTTGTCGAGTACTTACTAAAGTTTCATATATAAAAACTCGCGACACGACGACCTATGTATAAATAGGGCAGTAATTACTTAAAGAAATTCGATGATTTTTCTGCCGGTAATGACGGGAATTTTATAGTGATCACGTAATTCAGTAATGGATAGAATTCCACGTATTAATTGGTCAACGTTCCTATTTACAATTGCACACAATTGTATTAATTTCTAACGTTTTATCTGGATATTTATGTAAAATATCGAACAAATAAGTTCTTATTGCAAAGTTAAGAAATGCAACGATTACTTTTGTATATTAAAATAAAAATTTAATATAGAAGATAGTATATTTATACTTGAGAAATTATTAAAAATATTGAAATGTGCATTATGAATGGGAGTAAATAATTTTAATATTAAACTAATTTTAAATATTTATTTTTTGCATTACAGAAGAATATTATTGATTCGTTTAAGTTATAATGTTGATTTCATTACTTTATACTCAAATACTAATTTATTGAAGCATTCAAAATTGACAATATTTTAGTACAATGAATTTTTAACATATTTCTTGTAAAGTAATCATTAAATTAAGTTATAAATGTATATCTCAGAATCAGTGAAAACTCGTGGGTTGCATTAAAAATGTAACCAGAAAAAAAAATCAATGAAATTCGATATTAAATTACTTGATACCGTTTACAATATAATAATAAAAAAATTACAGGATGGCATGGAATAAAATAGAAGCTCATGAAGACTGGTACGTTAAATTTCATAGGCCGTGTCGATTTCGTCAAAATAAATCGCATTAAGCATGTTTCTTTAAATCTACGGGCTTAAACGTTTAACGTCATTAACAGTTTTTACGAGATAAATTAATTTTTTTTTTCGAAAACTCAATTTTGCTAAGTTTTGTGCTCATGTTTGAACTTCTCTACGAACTTTAGAAATTCATCAGTGAATTTGCGAAGTGAAATTTAATTATTCTCGGACAATAGGTCAAGTGATCTCCTGAGGCGCGATCGAGAAGACGGTAAAGGTGAATTGCAGCAACGTATTTAGGAAGACCATTGGGCGCTCGTGATTGCTGTAATTTTACGTGCTAAATTTCATCAAAGTTCACATTTTTCTTCCTGGTATAAATTTTCTTTCAAATAAATAAATGATTCATTTATTTTGTCATGCTTTTTTGAATCATTTTTTATTTATTTTCTTTATCTATACAAGTCATTGGCCCTATTTTCATGTCGATTATTTAATACTTAAAAAAAATTTTAATTGATTATAAGAAATATTTAGAGAATTTATTTCTTTTCCGCAAAAATTTTCTATCGAATTTAAAATTTCTTGGAATAGCGGAATTGTTGAATAGAAAAAGAAGTTTAAATACGTTTCGGTCGTTTATTCCGACCCTCTTCAGATTTATAAATGATCTAAATAACAATATAATAAAAATAATAAGAAAATAATGAAAAAATAATAATACACAAAGAAATAATATAATAAAATATTAAAAAAGTATAGTAATGATAATAATAGTATCATCAAACGAAAAATTAATGCGTACAACAAAAATGGTGTTATAAAAAGGAAATATAGGAAGAAATAAATCAGTTTTGTAAATAAATTTTACTTACCTTCTTAATTTACTTTAATTTAGATTTTAATTTTGAGTCCATAACTATTAGATTTTGAAAAATTATGAGTCTGTATATATAAATAAAAATAAAGATATAACACGTAGTAAAAAAGAAAAAAAAAATATATATATAATATTTCATTTAAATGTATATATACTATCTGTTTGAGCTTCGATTGATAACTGAAATTATTTCAACCTTTACAAATGTTTGTGTATTGTAAGTAAATATAGGTATAAATATGTATGTGTTACATGTATATTCGTATAAACATAAACATAAACAATTAGAATGCAGGAGTGTATATGTGTGAACACAATCGAATTTCAAAATTTTATAAGCGAAAAATTTCCGGTAAAGATGATTTTTCAAATCTAATATTTACAGTGTTATTGTTTGATTTAATAAAAAAAATTTCAATATGTCTTCTTTTAAATTTGTTTCTTTCTGAGGCTAAAATTGTAATATTTTCAAAATCAAATGTATGGTTATTTTCTATTCTGTGTATGGTTAAACCTGTATATTTGTCTTCATCTCCTTCAATATTTTTAATGTGTTCTTTGATTCTAGTTTTTAGTAATCGACCCGTTTCACCAATATAAACTCCATTACAATCTTTACGTTTGATTTCGTATACTACTCCATTGAGTTGCATAGTAGTGAATTTATCTTTGAAAGGTTTATTCCAAAAATATTGACATAGTTATATAGTTTGTGGACAATTCTGATATTTTGGTCCTTGAGGATTTTTTTAATTTTATCTGAGACATCTTTTATGTAAGGTATGCTAACAGTTTTTAAATAGTTGTCATTATGAGGTGTATTAGATGTACTATTATATATTTTGTGTATTCGTTGTTTGCAACATTCATAATAAATATAATACATATTTTAAATACACATACATTTTTTACTTTTTATCTCGTTTAGAATGTACAAAAAAAAAAACGTTTCAAGTTCATAAGACTAAAGCCATCTTGAATTACTATTAACTGCACGAAATTAATCTGAATAGAGAAACTTGGATTATAAATTTAGATTAGGAACTTTTAATTAAGGACGTTATAACAATACTCTATTGATTATCGAATAGAAATTCAACAGATAGTTGGAGAATAGGTAGACAAAATATGAAAAGTTTTAAAGAAACAGAAAATCTGAGAAATTTTTGTCGTCATTAAAAATAAATTTTTACTTAAATTCATGTAAAATATAAACCGACTATTTTAAAAACGCACAAATTCAACATTTTCTTTGAAAGCTCATTTTCCATCTTTCGATGGAAGAAGGACAAGAAATAAAGAAGATCCATCATTTTAAATTTCCTTCTTTCATTTTACGAGTAATTCCAGAAAAATCAACGAAACACTGACATAAAAATAGGAACAAGTGGTTCCGACCCTGCGGTCTTTGGCCGCCAATATCCTAATACCGAAAATAATAATAATTAGTAATAATTACTTAACAGTCTGAACTTTTATTTCTCATTTCATATCGCAGCCTCAAAAGATTAGAAAAAAAATTAAAGATTGTTACTTTACTCATATGCAATACTACTTAAATAAGTAGTAACAGTCAAATGTTCGGACAGTCACTCTTATATTAACTTCAACTATGGTTTCAATTTTCGCTTTCAATAAAATGACCGAGTTTGCCGTCCTGCAACTTTAATCATGCCCTAATCAGTCTACTCTATAGATTTCGGTCCACGCTAATTACATTCATAGATTTCCAGAGTTTCCAGACATCCGTAGGTCGCGTACATCTTCTATCCCATCGTTTCACGTCCGGAGCACAAATGCAAATGAGCTGAATATGATTTTTTACGAGCCGAGTGACAGTTACACCTGTGCGGCTTGCATTCCATTCTTGTTCGAGGGTCGAAATGAATTCCCCTTTAATCTGTCCAGCCGAGATTTAACCCTTTCATGCATTAAAAAAAATTACTTTAATTAAAAACTTTGAATTTCTGCTCCAAGATATTTATATACCAAAGTTGAACGTTACATTAAAATACTCGGACTAAAATTCGCTGTAGGAAAATGTATTTTGTCGAAAATTGCATTAAGGAAAGAGGCGAACGTATCGCCAGAAAAAAAAAAATAGTGTGCGGTACAGTTAGTCGACATTTTTGATTCAAGCTCGTTATTCGCAGCGCGGGAATTTATTAGGAATTTTCGACGGTTCTATCTCCGACTATATGTACATCTATCACTCCTCCGCGTCTTCCGCTTTCCCTGTCCCTCCGGCGGCGGCGTTTCTTGGGCTCTTTTCATTCTACGCTCGTTGGAGGGCGAAAGAGAATGCTTAAGTACAGCCACTTACTTCCGTAACGGGGATTAGGCGAGGTCCCCCACCCCGTGTCCGGAAGCCAGGCTCGTTCTTGGTCGTCGCGCGAACCCGGGAAATTTATTAGGAATTTCTATATCGAATTCCGCGTGTTGGAGCTTTTCATTCTTCGCTCGCTCTCCTCTATATACGCTCGGTGAGTCTGGCGCTTCTTTTTACAGAGCGCGCAAAAGGCCGCCGCGTTGTCTTTTACGAGCCGCACTTCGGGAGCGTTCGTCCTCTATATCCACGGCGTCGTTGTCGACGAGCGACCAGGCAGAGGAACAGGAGAACGCGGCGGACGAGGAGGAGCACGATAAGGGGGTCGTGCGCAAAATCGATCGAGGTCGGAAAGGAAGAATTCCCGAAAGGGGATTTCCTTCCGCGCTGATGTGCGTCTCTTCCCTCGGTTTTCCGCAATAGCATCTCTCGTCCCCCTCCGTTCCGCGGCGGTGATGGTGGCGACGAGGAAACGGTATTCTCGCGAGTAGGAGGGGGTGGCGCACTCTATACGTATATATGTATCCCATCTATAAGGGTAGAGCGAAAGAATCGGATCGTCGATCACGATAATAACGACCCGCCGAGTTTTCTCGCGCCACTGACACCGGCAAATCGGCAATTTTCGGCGCCATCGAATTTTTCGGCGGCTCGCGAGCTCTCCTTCGGCAGTTCATTTCGCCGGCCGGGACTTAAGTCGACCGCCCCCTCCGCAGCTCCCTCGCCATTCCTCGCTTAGTTTTCTCCATATTCCGAGGGAAGTTTCTCCCGTTCTCGCCCAAGTCAAGTTGATGAAATCGAGCGAGATCGAAGTCGCGTCTCGAGCCGATTGGATTCCGTTCAATTTCAATTCGGCGACTGCGGAGTTACACGCGGCGACGGCCGGGCTTACGAGTTTGCAATGGACCCTGTTATGCCGGCTCTCGATGGGGTTGCTAAAAGCTGATGGAAAATACCCGTTGTTATTTTAGATATGCAATTATAAAATATACCTGCTCTCTTTCTCTCTCTCTCTCCCTGGTACAAAGTAAATATCTTAAGAAAAGAACATCTACAATAGAGTTGCATCCGAAAGGAGTTGCAGGCTATTGTTAAAGTCTTTAAAATTTTAATGTACATTTATTTGGTAAAAAAGTCTCATATATACAACGCGGCAGTTTCTTTAACAATACATCTTTTCGGAATGAAATGGTTTGCAGTGCAGATACTGAGTATGGAACGCGCACTTTCTGTTACTACTGACCAATTTTAAAGATTAAAATTCGTTAAAAATACTTCAACTTTTTATTTTTTGTTATTTGATTGTGACAACCATTCTGTAAGAATTTTTAAACATGTGAATTCTCACATGAAGCTTTTTTAAAATATAGCATCCGTGTAGAATGTTTAGTGCGTCTGGACCACGACGACCATTTCTACTTATGCCAAATTGTTTTCTTATTTGAAGCACGGATTTTTCTTTGTTTTTTTTTTAACTGTAATATTTCCCTAGTAGAAATCTGTTTCTAAATATCCGGCGCAAGCTGGGCCCTGACTCGCGCCTTAATAGACATACGGGCTCGAGTCAGGGCCAAGCTTGCGCCCGGATATTTACAAACTGATTTCTACTAGGGTTACAAAAGGTTTTAAGGGTCTTTAATCAGTGTTTGCCTAGCGATATATGCCTAATGATTTCACAATCATTTTTGGATAACATCATTATGTAATCAACCCTGGCAGAAATTCTGTCCAGTTTTATTGGATACAGTCCATTTTCTGGCCAAGTTAAGTGGTTTAAAACTGTGTACAGCAAAAATGCCCACAAACTAGACAATAACTAGACAAAAATAAGCAAACTAGTTTTTTGTTACAAAACTATCTAAATATTGCACAAAATTAATATATTTAAACTGTCCACAGTTTTGGCTAAAAAACTTACCTAATAACTGTTCAGTTAAATTATTCAAAATATGTATAAAAATATCCTGTCTAATTACTGTACAATAAAATTATTTAAATATATGCACCTACCCAGCAAACAATCACAGAAGTTATGTCACAATTATGTAACAGTTACATCAAAATGTCGCAGCAAACAATCACAGAAGTTATGTCACAATTATGTAACAGTTACATCAAAATGTCGCCTCAAAATTGGCACAGTTACATAACAGTGATTGTGACGTAATAGTTACATAGCAATTACGTCACAATCACTATTATGTAACTGTGCTAATTTTGAGGCGACATTTTAATGTGACTGTTACATAATTGTGACATAACTTCTGTCATTGTTTGCTGGGTAATAAATGGGTAAATGTTACGTACATACTGTCCAGTTAAAATGAACATAATAGCCAAATTCTGGGTTAAAAACTGGACAAAAAATGATTAGCCTATTAGTTTTAAATGTTAGGAATATTTGTAGCCAAAAACTGGACAGAAACTATCCAAAAATTATCTACAAAAGTTATCTAAAAAATATCCATACAATCCTTATATTTCCATTAAGAAACTGGCCAGATTTCAATAAGATATTGTCCACAAACTGCATGGCTAGTACACAAAGTTTATTAGCCAAAAACTGGACAGTATTTAAGCGCAATTTCTACCAGTGAATATATACAAATTTTATAAAATATTTGTCAAACGTTTTTTGCATATTGTACGCATGACTTTTTACGATTACCAAACTACAGGTAAATTTACATATTATGCAACTAAAAAAAAGTGAAATTTCACGGGACACTAAGCGTTAGAATCTAAAGATGCATTCCCTAGGTAGAATATAGAGGGCTGATAAATTCTAAGAAAACGATCTCATTTTAAATTACTTGAGTTTTTGTGTTCGAGACTTTCCACGAGAGAATAATTGTCTAATTTTTCGCAAAATTTCTTAATAACCGTCTCACGAGGGTATTAAATAACGTAATCCTCGAAAGATCTCAGTTTTTATAGAAAACCATATACATTAATCAAGATACTGAAATCCAAGGCAATCAAATGCGCAATTAATCTACATCAATTCAGAAATTCACCTATCTCGTTTCTGATTAATTTACGAACTCTTTTTTAGAAAAGTTTCAGTGTTAAATATTAACAACTCAATTACTCAACTGTATTTACACGTGGGTATCAATATTTGGAAGTATTGAAAAAAGTAGTAATGGAAAATTATTATTGTATTTTGCACTTTAATATTCACGAACATCATTAATGTATTTTAACGTGCAATGAAAAAATATTAATATAATATGTTGACCATCGATACACAATCATTCTACGCTGATTGTTAACAAACATTTGACTAAGTGTAATTTGGAGAATTCGTTTTGATGAGAATGGTAGAATTTGTGAGAAATATTTTCTTTTTAGAAAATATGAAGCGATACTTTTGTTACAGTTTTGTTCGAAGCTTACTGATAATCTATTTTCAAAAAATAAAACGGAATAGTTCCCACAGGGATAATTGAAGGTTTTCTCAGTTGTATACTTCAGAAAAAAGTTTTGTATACATTGTGTCTTTCGTATTCTTCTTAAATCTTGTGGAAACTTCTCGAAAATACTGTGATTACCTATTAAATGTTTTTAATTAATATTTTTTTAGTAATTTGATTTTTAATCATTTCCTTGATAAAATATATATATTCTTTTTTTCTCATTATTATTTCTGAAAATTTAAATATTTTCTATCTTTTTCAATAAATTATTGTTGGCGGATCATTTCAATATGATTATTAAAGCAACTACCAACTTCATAGATCAAATACTAGGTCAAGTATACGCTTAAAACAACATTCTTGAAGTAGATTATGAGTTTCGTATCGTAAATTCAATTATTAATTACATCGAAATACTTAAGGTTATGTACTTTATTACAATCTTGAATAGTTAACCGGGAATTTTCACTATCAGATTTAAAACCAGCGACCTCGTCAACTTTGAAACTTTGAAACCATTATGATAAGCTGGAGTGCGTGGTGTGGTTGATGAGTGGGGGGGTGGGGAGGGTGGGGGGGGGGGGGGGGGGTGGCGGGGGGGGGGTGCGGTCGTTACTGAAATTGTTTGTCGAAACTTTTATCAAGATAAACAAAATGTCATATTTGACATTTTAAATTGAATTTATATATAATACATATTCCATCAATATCAAATTTATTAATTTAGAATATTAAAATTCATTTCGCATTTCTATATAAATCGTCATTTAGTACACTTCAGCAGTGTGATATGTCAAACCGCGTAAAAATCAACTGTCGTAGTTTTATCAATTATTTGATGTAATTCTTTATTACAAGAATGTAATAATGTCACGGAATTTTCTTGGGATACATTATTTAATTAATTTTATATTACCATTTTATGAACAGAAATCATAAAGGGTTTAAATCCAATGAAATGAATAAAAATAATGAAAATACAGGAATCGCACTGATTACATTACGATATGTAAATGGACCATACAGTGTTTTGATTAATTGAAATTTACATTTCACAAACAACTATGATATATTTATATGTTATGTTGCTCGATTTGGAACAAATATAACATATGATATGAAACTTCAAGTTCTTGCTACAAGAGTCAGTTTTTTCGATTACTCGACTGCAGAACGTAAGTGATTGGTCTCAAAGGGTGAAAAATGTACTTTTTATGGAAGGTCTTTTTATAATCATGTTATAAACGCGATTTATATTGAAATAAGAAAAAAAAAGAAGAACATGCGCAGTAATTTTTCATAAGGTTGTGTAGTATTGAGATAACATTTGAAGAATCTTCCTCTAGAATGTATGATGCAAGTTCAAATCTAGCCGAACCTTATTTCGTACTGGACACACACTCACGTACAAAATACCGAAACGTGACAAACTACAAGGTACTATGGTATTCGCGAGTTTTAGGTACATACTCACAACATGTTGCATAATTCATCACCGCCACGTGTTGTCCGATAGTGCCGGAAATTCGGGTTAACAAATAAAACGGTTCGTTGAAATATGCATTATTTTATTTCTGAACTTTGAAAAATCAAAAATGATAAATCGTGAATTTTCATTTTCGTTGTATCGAACGTTGTATTTTTTCTCATTTTTTACTTCAAATAATATTGCATATTTATCTTTACATTTTTTTCGAGTAAGAAGGTATATGTTCTTTTAGAAAGAAGAAAATTTTCAGGCTGAATCGAATTCCTTCGTTTAAAAAATTAAAAGAATGCATGATATTCGCGTTTATATAAATTAAGATTAATTCTTAAGGGTGGCACAATTATCACTTTAAGAAATTTAATTTAAATAAAAAGAGTTTTTAATTTAACAGCGGTACAATTCAGGAAATGAGATTTTCCGGCTCCAAGAAAAAAATTACTTCTATCAAAGAATTTTCATTTTAAGAGAGAATGCTTAAAATGAATTAAAATTATACTTGCATAAATGTACTTAAAAACCTACTTAAATTCGGTCATGGCGATGTAAGGGCACTTATTAGGAGTAATTCACATTACTTGCGTCGCTTGCCTATTATTTAGTGTAACAGCATTAATTTAGAAAGTTCATTAGAATTTAACAAAATTTTAATATTTGCACATTTCATATTACTTTCAAGCGTGACGTTTTCGTAATTAACGTTTCGACGTTTTCTCTTAATGCCACCTTTCGAATTTCTTCACGATTTTCAGCATTTTCTATCTCAGCAATTATTGATATTGAATCACTTTATTTTTCGTCGTTTCTTACATTTATCTCTGAAATACTTATTCAAATACATTATAATTAATGAATAATGATTTATAAATGTTGATAGACAATAACTGACAAAATACATTTTTAATTCGTATACCCGTGAAAAGTCTGATCGAATGTCTCGTGAATTTTCATAAAACTGGAACTTTATTATTAAATATAGGTCAAGTAGAATAAAAAGTAAAAAAAAAAAATTCATCGCGACCGCGCGGTTTAGGGATTCCAAACAAATTGGTAAACGTTTATCACAGTAGAACATGTTTTAAATTCTTTTTAAAATTGTCCATGAATATTGGAACGTACTAATTTTAATTTTAAATCAGTACTTGTTATTCACAGCACTGACGTAAATAAACGTAACCACAATTGTATGACGGTTCACTAACTCGAAGGAGAAATTATTGTTCACTTTGAATTTCATTTTAATATTCATGAAAAATTATTAAAGGATACTTTTTAGGAGTCAGCTTTAAATCTCCAGCGACATCAGCAAATTGATGACACTATTTAGAAAGTTGAAACCTAACGAACGCCACGATGTTTGCCTATATTGAGAAAGCAACGCAGCCAATATTGATAACATTTAGAAATTCGGTGGCGCAAGGTTCAACTTTACTCAGGTCAGTGCGATGACACATTTTCCGCATAGCTTCTACATAGCCCGACAAACTTTCGTGAGCAATATGGTAAAGTTGCTCGAACCCACGTGCAATCAGTTATGTGCAATGTGACGCATGTGTAGCTTCCATATCAGGACAACAATGTGCCTTCATAAAAAAATATCAATAATTCTCTATGAGGCGCAAAGCAAACGAATTCCTGGCGATTTTAAGGTGATTTTCTGAAGATGTATTTTTATTTATTTATTATCAACAACATTATCCTCCTAATATAAGCGGATTTATATAAGCATTACAATTATGAATTATTCTTCTTCTTTATCAAGTTATTTGCTTAACGAAGTACGCACACTTCGAACTTGATAAATCTGATGTACGCCATAATTTACCGCCACTTCGTAGAGTTCAAAAGAACCGTTTAATGCTGTTTTCCCTGCTAGGAACTTAAGTTAAGCATTCGAACATATGAACACAGAAATTAGAGCGTAGCTTCGCATATTATCAATTAAGTTCGCTTTGATGCATCCGTATGCGATTAATATTCACACGAACGCTAATTCGTTAAATGGTATTGCGTATATAGTACTGAATGGTAAATCGTAAAAGCGTAAAACGAACGAGGAGGTCATATAATGAATAAATTAAGCTACCAAAAGAGCATTTTCAGATAAATTGTTCTCATTCTTTAAAAACGACACGGGCGATTTCAACGTGCCTGAGATTCCTTTGAAAATTGGAATTCGCAACGCGCCAAAAATCCTACTGCCTTTTACTCGAAGGACGCCATTATTATTGGCCTTTACGAGTTGGTAGCCTAATCGGTTGGCATTATTTTGTAGATATTCGATCGAGCCGCTCTATAGTCTCCCCTCTGTTCTTGAATTTAGGCCAGTTTACACTACGCCTTATTGCAGCGTTTTGCTGTCCTCTCATTGTTTACCGATCATATCGTATACAATCTCTAGGGACCGAGCAATTTGGGCCACCACCAATGCCTAATTTTTAAATCGTTTATGTTTGTAAAAATTAGATGCTATTTTTTCCGGGGTGCTAATGACGTCAATTTCATTTTATATGGTTTCCAGTCTGTCAAATGAAAATATTACTGAATGTCCAAAGACACAAGATACATTTGTGTTATAAATAATTACTCGAACAAGTTTATGGATTCAAATTATTTTCATAATCAGAAAAATTTACTATTTAATATCTGTATTCCCGCAATCCATCAATTTCCGTGACGATGGATAATTTGCTAGATATAATTTACAAATCAATAATTCATATAATATCTGTTAAAATTGTAAAAATAACGATCTAATTATATGTTAAATTCTTAATCAGAACTAGATCTGTTCCTAGAAGAAGTTCTGTATGAATACATCACAATAATTTTAATTATATACAGAATTATATACAAGGTATGTTAATAAGTCGATGAATTTTTGCGACTTTTGTAAAATAAATCGAATATAACGAATGTAATGATTAAATGAGTATATATTAAGTATAGCATTAAATATATATATATATATAAAAGTTGGCTGTTCAAGACACGGATGTACATAGATACAATAAATAATGCAGAAAAATGTTATACAGATATAATGAAAATAACAATTTTTGCATTAATGTTTAAATTATTTGTTTGATACAAAACACAATTTACATTTTACTGCAATTGTATTCTAAACATTTTCCGTTTTCATCAGTTAGACCATAAAATTTACGAACCGCACAGCATTGACCAAAACACCCTAGAATTGATTACAAAATGTGATCGAAAGAACTTTACCCAGGGGTGCTATTCTGTACGAGCACTCGGTGTTTTTCAACGTCGGCAAAGCGAAACAATTGCGAAATATATGAGTTTCAACCTGTGATAAAGTTGCGTAAAAAGAAAAGCGAATCGATCACCATCGGCAAACATTGAACGTATTACGTGTTGAACAGTTGCCTGCCCTAGTTAAACGCGTAATATTATAAAAAATATTTTAAAAATGAAGATTTTAATTGACTTTTTCACCCGACGAATTAATAATTGTTCAGCTTTAATATTTACACGTCGATATAATTAGAATTAAAAGTGAACTGTTCATATAAATCCTTATATTAAAAGAAAATAACAGGCAAAGTAGTCCTGTAATCATATTTCGCAATCATTTTTGTTTTTTACGTCATGATAATTAAAGTATGCAGAAAAGCTTCCGGAGTAAAAGATATATTAAGGTACGCATGCCGTTATAATAGCTTCCTCAAAAGGTATAAAAGTAAAACTTTTAACATTTTCAAAAGAATGTCGCTCTATTCAATATTTTTTGCGGAGCCGGGTCTCCGTGGTCTATTTGTTTTCAAATTTCTCTTTCAACGTCCATTTCATGGTGCCACGGGTTTCAAAGTGATGAAACTTGGGGTGGCTGTTAATTAATTTTGTTACAGCTTTGTTGACCGACACATAACGTGCAAAAATTTCACATCACCGTACGTTACCTATCATTACAAGTTATATTTCAAATTATAATAATTCATTGCATTCGAAATATCCAATATATATATATATATATATATATATAATATTCATATTTATGTATAAAATGCGACATGATTTTATATTAAATATATGACATTATTACGTTTATATATGTATATAATTCGTGCGTATCGTTTTCTTAATAAAATGTACTTTAAATTGATAATAACTAATACGAATCGATAAATTTTGTATAACTTCAAACTAATTTATAAAACGGTAATACGCTTTAAAACGGAATTTCGACACCGAGTAATACCTCTTGATGCGATGCGTAACGAGATATTCAAATTTCAACCCAGTGAGAAAAATGAAGTCAAAATTACCCCAACCCTGCAACAGCGCATACAGTAAAGTACCATTTTCACAGTCTCTGCCCGTTTTCCGACGAAACGACTGGCAATATAGATGAACTAAACTGGCGATAACGTATTCCTTTTGCTTATGTCGTGTTGACTACATTTTTCGCCAGGAATCCTCGTTGACAAAAATTGATTATTTCATTCCTTTTACTTCCTCGAACTTTGGAGTGATCGATGTACAATTTTATCACTGAACACAAAAATTCTTGATAATATTATACATTTCAATTAAGTTAGTTGTGTGATGTAACGATAAACTTGGTAATGCGCAGGCCTTTTTAACATATACAAATTGATTGATTTGGTTTGAATGGAAATTATTATACATACAAGGGTACCCCCCCCCCCCCCCCCTCTATATGCGACATTTTCACAGATATCCAAAAATTGTTGAAATTTTCTTAGGTTTCTTTTTGTTAATTATAGTTATTATATTTTTGTAAACGCAAAAATAATTTTTTATCATTTTTAAAATACAATTGTATATTTTTTGATTAATTTATTTTACAGTATTTCCCGTTTTTCCTATAAATTCTACCAGCTTTTATTCAACCAGATTTTTTTCAAAGTGTTCCATGTAAATTCTTTCTGTTTAAATTCTTTAGTGTGTAGGATTTCACTTACGTTAGTGAAAACTGAGAAACTTCACCCTGAGTGAGAGCTAGAATGAACTTTCATCCTATAATTCGAGTGAAAATACATTTGAATCATAATTTTCAATATTTTTTTACATAGTTTTGTAGACTATTTTTTTTATGTTATGCCCAAGCGAATAAAATCGAATGAAATGATAATTTTCTTTGGGGATGTATACTCTTTAAATTTCTTGGAGTGAGATTTTACTCCACAAAAAGTGAAAATTGAGCCACTCCTCAAAAGAGTTAACATTCACTCTACATTGGAGTGAGTCGGAGAATTTTCACTTCTAACAGAGTGAAATGTCACTATTAAAGAGTGGCTCAATTTTCACTCTTTATAGAGTGAAATCTCACTCCAAGAAATTTAAAGAGTAGATACTTAAAATGTATTGCATACTTAAATCTAGTCTTTAAATTCCTTGGAGTGAAATTTTGCTTTTCTGTTGGTGACAACCAAGTACCCTTTTTCTTAAGAAACAAAATCAAAACTCCACTTAGAATGAAAGAAACCCACTGGCTAAATGAAATGAAATTGGAGTGATACTCTTGGAATCACTCGTTCGGAAAGAGGTTCTCACTCTGAGTGTTCCGTTCTTTCTTTAATGTTGATGTTCATTGAGAGATTATTCCTTTATTAATATAATAATGCTTCGGGAATACAGAATTAAATGTGATAGTTTATATCCTTATTAGTCAAGGTTCTACGAATTTTTTTTTCATTTTTGATCGAATAATATATGTATTTTCATATTAAATCGAGTTCGTGCCACTCGTGTGACTACTTGAATGATTCCACACATATTCGAATGTGAAAAGATTGAACTTCAATAATGCATTTTTTTTTAAAGAAATGTATAGCGTTATATTATTAATATATATATATATTATTTTTCAATACTTTTGAACAACTTCGGAATATTATTTCACAAATTATTATTATTATTATTATTATTATATGTTGCAAGTATTTCCTGCTCGTTCTATTGCCAGTGTCAAAAAGGGGCATTTCTATTAAAAAAAAAAAAAAATTTAACCTTGATATGATCATGAAGATCGAGCTGAAGGTCAAATTGAAGATCATCGTTGAATTCCTCTTTGAAAATTACTTCAGAAATTACTTAACTCATTTGATACCCTGTTTATCTCTTTCAATATGTCCATCAATTCTTCCCTCTCTTCTCCATCATTAGCAAAGGTACCTTCCTATTTTTGTTAACAAAAGCTGCCTTTAGAATCAAGAACATAGGCTATATACTCCCTTTCCTTTTGTCTCTATTCTTCTGCCTATATATTACGTGCTTTTTTATGTTCTAGAAATTATTAATATCAATTTGAATCCATCCGTATTTTATTATTTTGAATATACATTCATCAATTTCGACATCGTTCAGGTTTAATGTTGATAAATGATAATGTAATAAAGCACTCTACAGTAGATGATCATTATTTATACACATGTGCGTTATGTTTGATATTTTAATTATTCGTCTGTTCATCACGTCTTACGGTGTATACAACTACGTCAGCGTAACCATCAGCTTATCCGCAGATTCCCGGCGAAAGTATATACGCATGTAAGCAGGCAGGGGTGAATTACTTATTCCTTCGCAGATTATTTCGTCAGTAATACGCAACAGGCATTTGATACGAATGCTCCAAACTTATTTTTAACGATAGATTAAATTAGGCGATTCGGAATATTCCAGGAAATAGTCTAACAAGCCAATTTACGTGACACAAACTCAAAATCCATCTTCCGGCTGGTTTCCAATGGTAAAAATGTACCACTTAGTTGCCTAGAGCGTTAACTGCGCAGCGACCCGACGACCATCAGATAGAAATATATATACATATATATTTATCTCTCGTGCGTGAGTGGAAATCTCGACACTTTCGTGCAGTGTGTATCAATAAAATCCATATTTCCTGGCGAGATAAAGTAGGTCGCGCCTTGAAAAGAATCTCATATTATCGCGCATATTAAAAGTAAGTAAAGCAAAAAAAAAAAAAATCTGCTCCCAGCAGTTTTTTCCCAGATAATAAACGAGATCTCGATGACGAAGGCGATAACGACGCTCTTCGTGTATTTATCTGTCTATATAGACGCCTCTTCGATGTCGCTAATGCACTTCTTCGGTAGCTGTGCATACACGCGTGATCCGAGCGATAATAAATTCTTTCCCTGCTCTGCCCCTTCGCCCCTCTGCGCGCAGTCGTTCGCTCTCACCCTCGCTATTCCTCAGCCACTTCTACATCTCGCCCTCGCCTTCCTCCCCCATCTGCCCCCGCTGTTTTCCCCGACGCAGGGGGGGCGGCGCGGCACCCGGTGTTGCGGAAATTTAGGTCGAAGGGTGGTTCGCCGGGACACGGCGGTACTAATCTCGCGGTTCGTTTTATTCCCCCGGCGATTTGTCCGCGAAGCTATCTCAGGAACGCCAAATCCACCGAGGCAATTTGGATATTGCCCTCTGTCGGATGCGAGCCGCGTCCGACCACCCCCCATCCCCCCGCTCCCGTTCCAGGCCTTCCCTATGACCGGTTCGCTTCCTTCCTTCCGGCCCCACGCGTGATACGGTGAAGACCGAACGCGCCAGGATGGAAACGAGAAGCCGACGCCGAAAAATATGATTTTATCGTTCATAAATCCGCCGTAAACGCCGCGATTGCGCGGGGGGAGCTTTTCGTTTTACACGCCGACCGCACGCAGATTTGTGCCGGACGCGTTTAAATCTCGTTTTTACCCGACGTTGCCGCGGCGACTTCTTTTTTTTCTCGTTGCGCGTGTATAGGTGCATTTTTTCGCCGAAAAAATCTCATGGAAGGAAGCAGTAGTTCGTGCGTTATATCGATCAAGAGCGCATCTAAACGTTTACCGCTTGCTCTCCGGTGCTTGGATTTCCCGAAAAAGATTTTAATGGATTTTAACGATGTAAAAATGAAAAAAAAGAAAAAACTATTATTGTTACGAGCAAAAACGGAGATTTCAAGCTGACTTCCATTTTTCATCTTGCGAACTCGCTAATGGTTTCGAGTATTGCGGATTTAAATTCTGACGTGACGAATGCTAGTCTGTAACTCTCGTAATGTATACGTTATACTCTTCGATTTTTAGCGAAGGATATACTTATCAAAGGTATCCTCATGAGAATGCTTCACTTATGATCGCTTTTAATCAATGAATCGAATATTCGTGATTCATTTGTTATATTATTATTATATTATATTATTATCATTTATTCATTTATGATCATTACCTGGTAGAAATCTGTCCAGTTTTCTGTTACGCTGCCCAGTTATCCTGTACATTGGTGTGTTGACGCACGGACGCATTGTCTTTAACTAATTAATAATCATAAATCTCGACACTTAACAATACATAATAAGCATAAAAAGTACTCTTTATTCCCTCTTATGCGTCGACCTCTGAGCTCTTCCTTATGAACTGAAAAAAATTAAATGCATCGAAAAAAAAAGTATTGTTGGAGCAACCATTCTATGGTCACGTCAACCATAGAAATTGTCGTGTCAACCAGGAGAATGGTTATGTCAACTATAGTATGGTTGTCCTAACTCTTTTCTTTTTCAGTGTGATTCAAATAAATAGATTTACCAGAAAACTATCCTAGTAGAAAATAAGACCAGTTTATGGACATTTTTTCTGAACTACATTACTTTTAACATAGAGGCCAGAAAAACTGGGTAGAAATTGGTGTCATTTTCTACTAGGGGATTGACTAAGTTTAAATCTTCACATTAAAAATTTAAATTAATATTTTTTAAAAATCAAAAATTGTCATTTGATTTTGAATAATAGTTCTCAATTTTTTTTTGCATTTTGACAAAGAGCGTGGTATCCAATGACTTTTGTCCAGCTGCACGTAATATGATTGTTCTAAAAAATGGCATTAATATGAATTAGCTACATGGAACATATCCTTTCTGTTGGTTCGTTTATTTCTTGTAAAAGTTTCATATTTATGTCGGTCGAAATAGTAAAAATGATTTAATTATTTTCCAATACATTCCGATATATAACATATACAATATAAGCAAAAAAAGTTGATTAGACAATGCAGAAAGTTGTGAAGTGCGGATATAGGACGCAATGAAAAAAAAGGTAATGTAAACAAGCCCCCTTAAACAAGGACAGACTTATGGACTATACAATGGCAATTTTAAGACGCAATCATTAAGTATTTATTTTTACAGTCTATATGTGAAAAGTCAACATTTTCGAGTAATGCCCGAACTAATAATGGCCCGCAAACCGGAAAATTACGATAAAAGTAATAAAAGGGTTCATTTTTCAAGAACAATGCATGTTACGTGCCGTACTATTAACGACCGCAATTTCGATATTGTTCGGAGCGTATTTTTTTACACGTTATCGAGAGCTGCGCCACAATTTCAGCAAGCCACCTGAAGTACTTTAAGGAGGAAAATGGCATATTATCCACATTGTTTTTAGACTTTAAAAGGGTACGAACAATGAACGTCAAACGAACCACGCGGCTGCTTTACCTCGTTCTTTTACGCTCGGAAGATTGCTTATAAGCTCCGACAACCTTCAAAATCGCTTGAGTCGCTCCTATATCCTGCGAGGAGCGCAAGAATTACGGAAATACAAATTCCTACCGTCGTAGCGTAAGCGTCACGCGCACAAATCCCGTTATTAATCGAATAATCCGCGTAATGTTCGCGTGTTCGAGTGTAATGAAACATAATTTCGCCGGATACGAATGCATTCCCCAGTAAGCAATCCCTCATTCCCTGTATTATTCGTTCCGCCGCCTCAGCCGCCCCAGCCCACATTCCCCCTCCCTCAGTCCTTTTCCTTCCCTTTGTCCCTTGCTCATTTTTTCCGTTTCTATATTTCTGATGCGAAAAGAGACCGATTCATTTTCGTTATTTTCACCGTCATTATTCTTTCAGAGGCGACGCCGACGGCCGCAGGCCCAGACTTCATCGGGCACGTTGGGAATCAGACAGCTGCAATCGGACGAGAAGTAGTTTTCTCCTGTAGCGTTCACAATATCGGAAAATACAAGGTGCCATTTCGATTTCTCCGCATGCTGTGTCTCGATTTTTCTTCGATCAACCTCCTCGCCGCGAGAGATAATATTGAAAATGGAAGCAGCCGCGGTTTTCTATTTGTCATATTTTTATCATTTTCCGGCTCCTTCCGCTCCCCTACCCACCGAGCGGAAGGGGGATGATAAGGAGACGGAAGGAAGCATGAAATTGTTTTCTATTCTAGCAGGCGTTGCAAAATAGTAAGAGAAAGATGTCTGGATAAATGGACGCGAATGTTTATTTAGATTCGAGTATATATATATAGAGCGCCCGGGATTTATTGCTTTTTATTTTCCCCGACTTTGTTCGCTGCTGCTATTGTTCCGTTCTTCTCTCCTTTCTACCGTTTTTGTGCCGGAGCATTTACCTTCCAATGTAATCAATTTAAATTGAATTCAGAAAACGTATAATTTGCTCGTAAAGCGGTAATGTGCTTTTTGACAGTCCGTCATTTTTTGCCAATGCGGTCTTTCAATGGGGATTGTTAATGGAGTCTAGCGACGATGTATCAATAGATGGATTGTGTAGTCTTTGTTCGCATTATTGTAAGCATGTACTTTGTAGTTTGCATAATGGTGTTGTTAGTACTAAGTTCGCCCGTTTCCCCTACAGTCATTAACAACTTTCGACGCGTAAAAAATGTTTGGAAACAACTGTTTTCAAATGTTAATTCACATTGAATAAATGTTTGTTGGAAATTACCTATATTATTTTTCCTCTTAATGATTTTATTTCAAATATTTATTATTGTTGTTTAATTTTAATTAATCTTCATCGTAATAATAATATAATCTTAAAATGACAATCGCATTTCTAATAATTTTCTTTTATAATAACTAAAATAACATTTGCTAAGATCTGTACAAACCGGTTCGTATTTATGTTTCCAATTTAGCGCAATCATACATGTACAGATTCTTTAAAATTTTTAATTTAAAAAATGACAAGATAATCATCGCACACAGAGATATTATCGATAAATTATCTATTATTTGTCAATTTAAATATTTTTATTTAATCACGAGAGTACTTGATAAAAAATAATTTCTTAATTCAATTAATTATTGCTTTCCTCAGTTTTACCATCGAGGCAGTCACACTCCGCGATGGAACCGCCGGAACAAAGGGAATGGCAATTAAGCGCGCGTAAACATAAACGCTGCATTGTCCGAATGCGGTCTTCATATTTGAATTCTTAAAGCATTCTATGGAGTGTAGGTCACTTTTTTCAACTTGCTCCAGAATGATTCAAATTAATTTTTTATTAAAACACCAGCTTGATAATTTTTGATGAATCTTGCAGAGATAGTAATCTCTAATCTAAATATTAATTAAATGTACTATATATTTCAAATATATTAACGTCATATAAAATACTAAAGTACATCCAATAGCGAAATGTCTGAAGGTTAAAGTAGAAAAATTTTCATATAGTGTACTGGATATCCAAGGAGTTGAGAAGTCTTTCTTTTAATGGTGATAAAAATTGACGTAAGTGTTATTACTTTAACGGTCTCGGATAAGGATAGTAATATCTATTGAATTTTATGTAGAGTACCGAGATTTTTCCTGATACCCATTTTTTCGAACGGTAGTCGATTTTTCGTTTTAATGAAAGTTGGATTTGGCGGTTAGCCAGATATCTTGGATTCATACAGTGAGTTCATCCTGACAAACGTGTATACTAGCAAAAATTTTAAACAATAGTAAATTAAAATACATTTTCATTTTTAGTTATATTAAACTTAATTGTTGCTTATTTTATTTTTTGAACCGAAACGTCAATTTTGAGGTTTTTGTTAACCGACCAATATTCATCATATCTATATATAATTAAAATGGCCCAGAAATAATAAACCAAATAAATATGCATTCGCAATTTCATTATATTAGTTTTTTGTTTATCATTAATTTAGAAACTGTCTTAAGTTATTGAACAAAATTCGATACTATATTCGGCAGTTGATTTTAAAACGCTCTATTCTTTTATTGCCAATAAATTTAAGTCCTACTATTTTTATTATTATTTATAATCGTATTTTTATGCATAAAGATATGATTTCAAATAAAGAATTTAAAATAAAAAAATTCGAAATTATGAGTGATTTATTTATTTCTATTACAAATTTCAAAAAATATCTTTTAATTAACGTCTACTGTATAATAAATATCATTTATTGAGAATTGAGCATTTTCATTTCTTATTGAAATTTGCATGTTTGCCATCATTTCTGATATTTAAATGCTTTACATAATTTTTTTTGTCATTTTGTATAATATTTATTAAATTTCGTTAATTATTTTCTTTTGTTATGTTATTTTGTATATACTTTCTTTGATTCTGAAAGGGTTAAATTTGTTTTCATCTGTTTACGGTACATCGATCGCTAGTACGAATATAACACCAAACTTTTATTAATTTCACTTTTCCCAATCGACTTGATTATTGTTCTCCTGTTTTAATACACTCTCTACTGTTGAAATACAATATACCAGTGGCTTTATACACCTGCCGATCAATCACTTTAATAGTAATTACTCGCATTCACTTCTCTACTCATTGCATAGTTTTTTGATTTTTAATTCGTTTCGTCAATTTTTTATCTCGTTAGTTTTAATTTAATTCTAGGCAATTTTTCATGTTTATCAATTATAATTCATTCGTCAATTTTTTCGTTAGATTGTCATTTTTAAGTTTTAGCGTTTATCTTTTTTGATCTTAAAAAGAAATTACATTTTTTCACCATTTATATTGCACTTTTATAATAAATAATATAATAACGTTTAATCATTACATTTGATTCGTTCATACTATTATGTGAGCCCTCTTTTTCTAATATTTGGAAATGTCGGACCCTCTGTATATCCTCTGCGACTGTAGACCAGTTGTTGCGGTATATTTGTTGATGTTCCTTTTGCGCTGTTCTGCGTGGGATGGTGAAAACTTACCTTGATATCATGTTACTTAGTAACATAACGTAATGATATATAAACAAGTAAAACTGCGCAATGTTTTTTACCAACGTCCTATATTTGCAAAATTATTATTTACTGACCCTCACAGAAAAAAATTTGTTCGGTGTCCGAAGTGACACCCAATTGGATGTAAATCCGAATTTTTTGATTATACGCCCAATTTAATGGTGTTTACAACTCACTTGGGTGTCATTTCGGACCCCGAACAATATTTTTTGGTGTACTTTTCCGTAAGTGGACTACTGTGCTTAATGCATGTTTTCATTATATTATAAACAATTTTATAAACAAAAAAAAATGTAAAATCAATCAAAGTTGTTAACTGATGTCGCTTAAGCGTACGGAAAGTTGTTGTTTACCGTCAATAGGTAACATCATTACGTAATTACGGCCTGTATTTATTAGTAAATAAATGAATTATAATTATTGTATTAATTGAAATGTACATTTCGATCCTATTTTTACTTCTATGCAGAAATTTTATTAACTGGGTAAAGGTAAAAAATCGGGTTTTCTAATATCCGATGATTGCGTAGAATTATTAACTATATTAAGACATAAAAAAAAATAAGAGCCATTCAAATCGTAATTCACCAATAAATGCGCTACCTAATGAAAACGTACAAATTTCTTCATTGAAACTATTAAATATTTCTGTAATAATGAAATCAATTTTCCGTTTTTCGTTAATTGACTTGCGAAAATCCATAATCGTATTAAAAACCAATAAAACGGTTCACGCTTCCCAGACGCAAAGAGCATTTACGATTCATTATTCGTGCATTTCGAAAACTTCTCGAAGGGTAAGTATTTAAAATTTCATAGGTTTTTCGATTGCACGCATAAAATACGATTTGCGATATAGACAGGCAAAAAAGTTTTTGCTCCCTCGACAAGGAAAAGTTTGTTTCGAGCGGTTGAGTCCCCTCTTAAAGTGCGCTTGTTTAAAACCGCATTGCAGAGCTTTAAGCGTGTGGAAATGGGATTTTCATTTGTAATCGTCAGGTACGAGATAGGATTTACGGGACATTAGTGTGCAATTAGAATTAAAGACAATTTAATCCGAGTTGGAAGGTTACAGCTAAAATACTACGTTGGCCTTGTAAGCCATTTGTAATAGAAACGTATCTCTCTCTCTATCTCTCTATGTTTTCATGCGTGTGCAGGATGATGTTTAGTAATGACCAGCTTTAACTGCAGTGTGTGAAGTTAAAGTTTACGTTTAACACTGAAGTCCTTCGTTTATTATGTATTTAACGCTTATCATGTAGTGTACTTTGTTCAAATATTTCCTACGTTTCTCTTATGTGTCGTTAATTCAATTATATTTGATTCACATATGAATAAATATTCGTATAAAATCAATAAAACTGTGGTCATATACTATTAAACATAGTATCAAATATAATAGAGTTATTGTAATATTTACAATTCCTGCATGACAGAAATCTTATAAATTTTACCTGCGGAATGCCTCAACTATTATTCAAATAAGTTCATTACTGTGTGAATGACACAGGGGTAATTTGCTTTCTGTTCGAAAGAGTGAACTTCAAAAGTACACACACATTCATTAAAACAGCACAATTAAAAAGAGAAATTAGTTTTATTTTTGCCCAAGTGACATGAAATGAAAGAGCTCTCCAAAAAAACGGTATTCTCAACAATGTTCAACAAATTAAGATTCGTTGAAAAAAAAATTAATTCACAAATATAAAAGTTCTCGTTTGAAGCTCATGGAAATCCAGGAAGCGTAACGTCTGTTATTCTTTACTATAAGATACAAAATTCAGCGAATTCTGAGATGGCGGGCGTAAAATCGCGGTAAGAGAACGGCGCATGAATTATGCATATTACGGCACATTACGTACACAAGTATGTATAAAAAGATTTGTCTCTTTAAAATGCAAAGCGCACAAATTCGACCATTTTTATAATGTTTTTTGCAAACATGAATGAATAAGAAAAAATAACGAATATATATTAGTTATCGTATATTTTCGTAAGAAGTCTTCGATTCAAATAATGCACCACACGCGGCGGAGAGCGATATTAAAATTCAGCATATTCGAATTATGGATCGATATATTCTAATATGTAATCGCGTTCGGAGATTATAAGGCGAAACTTTTAATCAGTTTGTCTATATATCGTTATACTTTACATTGTAATTGAGAAATTACTCGCGGAATATATACTAACGATACGCTTTGGTTTATGTGTTTAGTTTAGAGAATAGTAAATGGGAAAATTACATCAATTTTTGCTCAATATTAGTTCTTAAAGGATTCTGTAGTGATAAAAAATAACTTGCATATTTCCTTTAGTGAGCTGATTTAGTTTAAACGTAGCTCCGAAAATGTTCAATGCATTTTTTGTTTTCAAAATACGCAAACTTAATACATTATTATTATTAACTCGTAACGCTCTTATGATTATAAGCTATAGATCAACTTCATCGGATTAGTCGCAGGGCTCTCTTATACGCGATTCATATGTTTTCGTGCTTTTTCACTACGGCTGGTTACCGTATTTCCTCAAGACTCACCGTATTTTCCGGTTGGAACATTGTGGTAATATGCTATGGGAGGTTTTCATGCTTTATTCAGCAGATATTTTTTTCCGGGAAGTAAACACACTATAAATCCAATTTCACAAAGACTAAATATTTATTTTCAAAATAATAACTAATGTAAAAAGAGTTTGCGATACTTTATAGTATTCAGTTGCACGAGTTTCTGAAATAAATACTTTCTGGGTGCATAAATATTCAATTGTACAATTGATAATACTACAATATAATAATATAGCATATTTTAAATATTATTTACATTTTTCTGTTAATTTCCTTTGCATACCTATACTTAGCGCCTCTTTATTTGAAAGACTTTAAAATCCATAAAACTGATTTATATTTGTAATCAGAAACTATAGTTTTACTGGAAAAAGTAAACACGGTTTATGTAAATTATTTCATCAAATATGTGTGTAGTCATATAGATAAGGTAAGAATATCATAAAAGTCAGAATATATGAAATGAATGAAAAATATTCAGTAATCATAAGTTAATTCGGGTAATAAAGTAGAGGGTCAGAGGAAGAGGGAAGGTTTACGGTGAGCATTCTTGCTTGATTATAATTTTTACAATTACAAAAAATTTGTTATTCTATACAAAGAAAACGACAAAAAATAAATTCTGTAAATGATGTTTGTGAACATTAAAAATTGTTAAATCCCGGATGCAACAATTAGTTCACTGTCAATGGACGTGCATTTTCCATTGCTATATATAAACAAATATTACTAATCGCAGCCATCTTTTAATTTTGGAAGATATATGTATAGTAAAAGTTATTTCAGTTTCAAAAGCTCGGTCGACGGGACCCAGCAATATATCATCGCACAATAAATTTAGTAAAGATGCTTATATCGTATCACTCTGTCAAATGTTTAATTCCTCTCTGTATAATGTCCCAGTTCCATCTATCTAGAAGTGAGCTATTCTCAACATTCTTCATAAAGTAAAAACTAAAATTTTCGCATTTAATTAAATGAATTAAATGATTTTTAATTATTAAATTAAATTAATTAAATTTAATTAAATTAAATTAAAATTAAATTAAATTTAAAAAAATTAAATTAAATTAAAAAAAATTAAATGAAAAATTAAATCTTTTAATTAAAATTGCGCCTAATTCATTGAAAATCATTTCATCAAAACTGAAGTTGTCAACTTCACGAAAACTTTTAAAACTATTTTACATTATATTTGTCTACTGGTTTTATCTTTATATAGCTTTTTACGATATGACTTTTGTTTATACTACTGTAACCTCCATGGAAATTCGAAATTCATTATACCTCTATCGTATGGTGTAGTTTCCGAATATTTCATTAGCATATTCTCTCTATTTCTTCATTCCATATATATTTAGATCTATAGATTGAATTCTTTTTGCTTGAAAAAATGTCGAGGGTATAATTTCTCCTTACACTGTCTGTGAAAGAAACTTTAGTATTTTCTTCAAAAGACTTATTTTTACTCTTTCTTTGTAATTTATCATTCTGTTATTTGTCTGCCACAATAACTTATGCAATTGCGTATGTTTACATTTTGTAGGATACATTGTACACTCGGTAAATTGTTCCGGGACATTTGTCATTTTACTCATGAACACGAATAATGATAATTTTGAAATAGAATTCGTGATATATACCTAAAACATCTGCTGCATCCAGATTAATGGATAAACTCTCCGCATTTGAAATAACTTTATAAATATCTATACTGAATGTTTCAGACAATTCATATTATGTCAGGTAACTTATGTAATATTTTTACTTTCATATTTCATTATTGCATTTTCATTTGTACTTGTAGGTTTTTAACAACTCATATTTATATAGAATATTCAACTAAAAGTACACTAAAGTTTGTATCTATTCAAAAGAACGAAGTGTATTTAAAAAACCAGAAAAAAAATCATTTTTATATATACGTAAAAATAATTTTAAATTTCATGCACTATATAATAACAATAATTAGTATATATACATTTCTAACGTAAAATTTATAGCTCTTTCAGAATCGACAATTAAAATTTATTTATAATAATTATGTAGAAAAAGTTAAGAACAGTTAAAAAAAAAACACGAGGACAAAATGTCTTTATCCATATTTTCACAAAGATAACGGAATGCGTTGCATGAAACGCCCAAAATGACTCGTTCATGAATCCTCAGCTGCAAATCCTTAAAGATATTTTTTTTAACTTTAAGATGACGGACGACAAAATGGTGTCGAAGCCTCGAAAAATGGTCCAAAAGACCAATATAAAGATCGAATTTTTGAAAACGACTGAATTCGTTTGAAACTTGTGGTCAATGGGATCGCTGATTACGAACGTTGATTCTGACGTCATTTTTCAGAAATTAAAAATGGAGGTTACAATATGACGGTCAAATTTTTGAAAATTGAATGAAATCGCTTATAATTTATTGTTAGGGAGTTTTTGGTGTCGCTGATTACGAATCTGACGTGCGTTTTTTTAAATATTTGAATTGAAATTTGTCTTGACGTTAATTAACTTCTAGATCTGCACTTTTTGTGACCACGTAAAATCACTCTTATATATTTATGTATTGATACAAGAATATAATGTAACTATGATAATAATAATATATGTCTAATCTGAGAAATTATGAAAGAATATTTTCACGTTTTAAATTATAAAATGGAATGATTGAATAATAACAAAACTATTACACAAAAATATTAATATTAAATACATAATATTTATATAAAATCTAATACTTTAAAGCTGTCAGAAATATTAAAACTGTCGAATGCTTACTCTTTAAATTTTCTGGAGTGAAAACGATCAATTTTTCGTCAAAGAATGAAAATTTCACTTCTTATGCGAGAGAATTTTCACTCTTATATTGGTATTAAAGTTAATCCGACAATAAGTGTGAAACTTTCATTCATTTTTAATGAGTTGCGCGCTTTTTTGATAATAGGAATTTTGATAATATCACCATCAATTAAAATGAGCGTTCATCTTTTCAATATAAATTCTTCATATTTTCTTTAAGCAAATATAAATTTTTTTTTTGTTATTTCTTCAAAATGAAGAAAGCGATTTATTGAACATATTATTTGTTTTCGTTTTGTACAACGAGTCCCTAAGCATGAAATATAGTTTAATTGATTGTATAAATTGTATGTATATAATAATTCTAATAATAATTGTATTTATTTAAATAAAAAAATATATATATACCGTAGTAGAAAATAAGACCAGTTTTTGGCTATTTTTTCTGGACTCCATTACTTTTAACATGGAGGCCAGAAAAATTGGGCTGAAATTGGTGTCATTTTCTATAGGATATATATTTCGTTTATTTACGTCATATATATACCTATAAATTTACATCAATATGACGTAAATAATTCAAAAGCACACGTAATCCGAAAGCTGTTAAGTTATTCCATAATTTGAGCTTCCGATTCATGCGCAGATAATAACGTACCTGATGATGCGACATGCACAAAGCGATACTAAATTGTATTCCGCCTATTGATTGCAGGTTGGATGGTTGAGAGCTTCGGATCAGATGATCATCTCTGTGCACGCTAGAACGGTGATCCAAAATGAACGCATATCCGTAAAGTACGAGCCACGAAGGAGTTCCGGTAATACGGGAGCGTCCGGTGCTTACGGAGTTACCGGCAGCAGCCAGGGCTCGGAAGGTACCGTAAATGGCACATGGCAGCTCTACATACGGCAGCTCAAAGAATCCGACGGCGGCTGCTACATGTGCCAAATCAACACGAGTCCGATGAAATCGCAGCTTGGATGCCTCGACATTCTCGGTGAATAACAATAACTATTCGCCTTTTTAGATAACCTTTCCATTGGGGGTCCGAATAAACGAAAAATCATTCTTGGATTTTAATGTTGCCTTTCAAATTCATTGAAATTCATTTCAGATCGTCAGAACACAAATTAAAAAATGATAAGCAGAGTGAATTCAATGATTTTCAATTAAGAAACAAAAAAAAAAAATACAGAGATAATGCATTTTCGTTTATTGGTGTTTAAAACGAACGCCTTGCATTAGGAAAAAACTTTATAAAAATAATTATAATATCTCACATAGAATTAAAGTAAGAAATAGACTTTTTAGGAAAATCCATTTTCTCTAAGTCGAAATGGTTTTCGCTTGATTTATATATTTTACAAGTACGTGTGTGAGATAAAAACGTGCGCTTAAAATAATAGCGGGGTTGGCGGCCGAAGGCCACAGGGGCGAAGCCCCTATAGTTTGTTTTGAAATCGTTCGATGAATACATTATTCAAATTTTAGGCATTTTCCTATATTTGCAATTACATAAATCGAAATCGAAATTATTATAAAAAAAAAATTGTTAATTTAACAAAGGTTTATTTACCAAAACAAAAACAGAAACTAAATATTAAGTAATTTATATTGCTGTATATATATTTAGTTTGAATGACTAAAATTAGTTCCCGCTGGGCAATTAAACGATAGTTAAAATTAACGAATATTTTTTTCATTGTTTTTACGTATGTATGTAAGTATTTTATTTTCTATGAATAGGACAGAATTTCAATAAAAATTTTATTCCGCAAGTTGAGACAGAGGTGCTTGGCCTTGATTAAAATGTTAGTATATTCCTAGGCCGGTCTAGACAGTCTAGAAGAATCCCTAGATATTTAATAAAATCACTTTGACTTATATTGTTAGTTATCAACATTTTTTAAACTGAAATTAAAGTTTCGTTAGTATAATTCAAAATTTTGAGAATCTATTGCTTCATCTGGCTGAAGAATTAAATGTGAAAAGTATTATATATTGTTCTATTCTGAAAAATTGTAAACTTCAAATTATATTAATATTTAATGTTATAATAGAGAAAGTAGTTTGCAATTAAAAATACGTTAATTTGTGTAATTAAAAGATATTAGAGAAATTCGCAATTTTAGATTAAAAGTCAATGACAAATACTGTAAATGACGTTTCATTTTAAGAGAAAATGCGTTTATTGCTACATTTATGTGTAAAATTCGTATATTACGTTTTGCGTCTTGATGTTTTATATATTTTTTTATCGTTTTCCCATTGTTCGACAATCGCACGAGGGCGTAAAATGTCATTTTACGTCTATGGTGTATAATTAACTATTATTTCGAAGACTATCAAGAATTACTCGCGAATAAGGTTATAATTATAAGTTTCTTTAAAATAAAACTGTATAATTAATTTTATGTCACACAGGCATGATTTTGGCCTCTTGTTGACCTGTAAATAATGGCAAAAGTATATTATACACGCAGCGCGACACAGCGGGCAATAATGTACCCCCTATTCCCTTAGGGAAATAATTGGTACATTATTATCCGGTAGAATGGGTAATAAAGTAATAAAAAAGCAACCTTACTGTTATTCTCCTCTACATAACAGTATAGTGCTGCTAATTTGATAAAATTTTCAGCTTCTACAGCGGTTTCCCAAAGCTCAGGTGATGGTAATTCTTCCTTCTCCGACATGTTACCTATTAGACTAATAACAATGAGAACCGCCACTTTGCAGAGATCTCGCGAAACATTGGCAGCACTATACTGATAATACTTCGAAATCACATAATTCGAAAATTAGTACCTTCGAAATCTAAGAAGTCATACGAAAATGCTTACATTGCGTTCATTATTTCCTGTTTTACTGACCTAACCTATAATAGTATATGCGCACTGTTGCGTATACTATTTTTCCTAACTCCGTGCGCAAAATAAATTCGATTTTGCGCACGCATAAATGAGGGCGCAAAATAACATTCACGTGCGCAAAATCCACACTAGTGCGGGAATAATTGAGTTTTGCACTAGTGCGGGAATGGGCTATTTTGCGCACGCGTTTCAGTGCGCAAAATCGAATTTTGCGCACAGAGTTAGGAAAATGTATATTCAATCAAAATTATTAAAAAACGTTTTACCATAATTATCATACAATTTCACTAAAATTATACAGTAATAACATTAAAACAGAAACTCAAGAAAAAGTGGATAGAAAATAATATTTTGGTAAATAATTTATTACATAATAAATATTTTAAATTCGAATAATATTCAGTACGGTTTTTATTGGCTTCGCCAATAAATGGCGAATGTGATTGTATTTCTACATTTTTAAAGTAGAGCCCATTACGTTTTGTAATTTTTACAATGAATATGTTCATATATGAAATGCCTTTGTGACATAAAATATCGTGTACATCTTGGGAGATGTAGTGTCATTATTACCTACAAATGACACGCTTATCTCCCTTGCTATACAATATACTATAATAGAATAGAAGCATATTCTTTATTAAATTTCTATTTTATAATACAATCCATAATATGCGGTAGATTCACTTTCGATAGAGTAAATTATACGACAAGAACGGATGTATGCAAAACATTTTTGAATCACTTTATTCCCTCTTTAATATGACAGACTTACTTGTGCTTATTTTATATTCGTATGGTTCGACGTATATCCACACATTACTACTACGTATAAGTTCTTTAAAAACGAGACTAAAATAACAAGATGCGTCTAAAAACGAAATGATTTTAAAAATTTTAATGTAAGAATTATGCATATGTTATAATACGAAATTGGCGCATATTATTGCAAAGAAAAATAGAGATGGCGACAACATTTTTGCGAGAAATGTTCGAAAAGAATAACGCGATATTGAATTTTGATATAGTTCTGAAATAAAATGATGAAATGTGCCTTCTGCATATTTATTTGAAAAGGATGACGATAACTATAGGTATGTGATGGCATTTTTAGACAACCGACATTATCAATATATGTATACCTCATTCTATTTGGACGTCTCTGGAAAATCTGCTATTCTCTTTTCCTCTTTAGAAAAACATTCCACATCAATAAAGGATTGATAAACGAGTCGAATCTCTCTTTAAAATTAGAACATCTCATATGTAAATTTAAATGATAGTAGAGATAAAGTCGCTATATATATTGCATATCATTATTAAATTTAAATATTATTATGACGTCATTATTCTTGGTAGTCCAGGTATCTTAATTTAATCAAAAGGAACTTCATTTGAATTGATTAAATAAAAGTAGAACATTATTGTTGTTTTTGACATTTTACTATAAATTATTGCAGCAAATAATACACAATTCAAAACAACTGATCTAATATGACAATACATTTTATTATTAATCCATTTGGTTAGAATTTAGAACATTTCAGACTCAGCGGATCAGGAGTTGATTAAAAATGTCAAACATTTTATTTTTGGATTAGAACGTAAATGTAGTATGATGACATGAACGTTTCGTATTCGCGAAATAATCAAATAGCTTAAAAAAAGATTTTTTGAAATAGATATACATTTTTTCGTGTAATAATATAATTTAATATAGTGAATAAAAATGGTACAGCCGTGGAAGACCATCTTATCGATATAATAGTTAAACAAAGTATTGTTGTTTATCTACTTAGATCGTTTATAATTTTCTAATTGTTAATTTAGAATCTATATAAACTTATTTAAACAAATTGACTAATAAAACTAATCCTCGTCAATTGATTCGATAGTAGTAGAAAATCTCCGATTTGTAACAGCGTGGATGGGTAATCCATATCTTAGTCACTTCGCTGAACGGTGCAGAAAATTCGTAAGAAATATAGGTTGATACGAACTCCGTACATAAATATTCCGTCCGTAATTCCGTAAAGTTGGATTCGCGTAAGCTACCCGAACTGTACCTTTGAGACGGCGGGGTTGTGCAATAACATTCGCACACTAAAAAGACCGTTGAGCCATTGGTCAAAGTGGACTTTCAGTAAACCCTGTACTTTTGGTTATTCGAGCTCTGAATCAAGAACATCAATTATGGATAAAAGATACGTTTTCTCCGAAAACATTTCGATCGCCGACCACAGAATTACTTTGGTCAGTGGAAAGTAATAAAGTAATTTATTTTAGCCTTGATTGGCTAAACAATTTCGTTAGCGCAATAAACTAATTAAAAATATTGTAAACGATATAAAAGTAATAAAAAATAAAAAATAATATAATAGAAAACAATCGGTCACTCTCAAATTTAAGAACTATTATATTTACGGAAAATAATCCCTAGTAGAAATCTGTTTCTAAATATCCGGGCGCAAGCTGGGTGCTGACTCACGCCTTGATAGATATCCGGGCTCGAGTCAGAGCCAAGCTTGCGCCCTGATATTTAGAAACTGATTTACAAACTGATTTCTACTAGGGATGTATAATAATTTATCAGAATAAAATACAGTTTAAAATCGCGTATAAACTGTTTATGAAAACTTTTGTATTGTATAATATATATTACATAATTCGAATTTTACATCCTACAGAAAATAATTATTATATAGCGATTATCAAATTATAACATGTAGCGATAAATTTGCATTTTTACCGTTAATTAGAGACTTCAATATTAAAAAGTTTGTTTTTAATAATCAAACTTAGTTCCTACAGTAAAAACTATACGTATCAGATTTAAATAAGAAATACTTGTATATTTTCAATTCGATAGGAAATATATAAAAATTTCTTTTGCATGTACATTTTTTAATTTTTTGAAGTATTTATGTTTGGGTACATTTCCCTCGTTTATTTGTACAAATTTGCAGATAACTGCGCGCAAATATCAATATTTAATATATCAAATAACGATATCATCGTTATGGAGCTTTACATTTAAAAAGTGATTTAATCAATTATTCAATGCTATAAATATTGAATAATATAAAGTTCACAATTTAATGATATACGTCAAAAATAAGGGCCACCGTTGTTTTACATCAACTAATTAGTACGTTTCGTGAATTTCATTTCGACGTTAACAAATAATGACATACATCCGTTTTTAAATGACCAGATTATACTCTCGTTATTTATAAATCAAAAGGTCAAGGAATCACAAACGCCATTACATAATGTCCCATTAATAATGAGCCACCTGCGGCAAATCTCCCACGAGTGATACACTTTAGGCGGCTCGATGCATTATTAGGCCCCCAGAACCAGACTTCGAAATTAATTAATAATGCAATTTGACTATATGCTTAAAATAGAAGGAAGACAAATAGTTGTGCGTTTTTCACCGTAATATAGTTTTACCTTTTCCTCCCGTAAAGTCGCTTGAAATTGGCTCATTGAAATTGGCTATATAAAATTGTATATATATATATATATTTATATTTATATTTCTAATTACATTTATATTTTTATATACGTATATAAATATAGTACATTATTTTACTCGCAATGATATAAGAAATCATTTTATTCAACACGCAGATAAAACTTAATATCTATCTTGCCCGTCCCTGGTAGATAATTAATCGCGGCATTGTATCGATTCTATCTAGATTACCAAGAATAATTACCGGTTCTAGACTGGAAAACTATATAGACTCAATATAGCTGTAGACGCCTAAAGTATATCAAGGGCTATGATAACAATGGATGTACATGGAGGACTGACTTTCGTCGTGAGAAAAATTGCTTTTTTATAATAAAAATTGATATGATGAACGGCAGTTTTTGCCATACTCATAGTAAAAATTCCAAAAAATATTTTTTACCGTAATAAATAATGGCAATTTTTCTCCTGATTAAAGTCTGTCCTCAAAATGCCATCTGATATGGTAATTGACAAGAAAATTTTTCTCCGTGTAGAATATCTGCGTAGTTTTTATCTAGGAAAAGATGTATGTGATTAAAAACCGCGAAAAACTGCCCACTCACGTAATTTATTAACGATATTTATTTATACCTCTTGTTCTTGTTCATCAGTATTGACATTACTATCATCATCTTCATAATTATCATATAATTACTATTATCGCAGCCATTAATTTTATCACTGCGATTTTCATGATTTTCTTCACTACAATCATCTCCAAATTCTTCATTGCTAATACGATGGACATTAATCCAAATTGTATTTCCTAATACCTAATATTTGTAATTTAGCAAATGGTTCATATTTATTTATTATTATTAAAGTTATTTTCAAAAATAGCACCCTTAAATTATTTATCACTTTTAATTGTGCTTTATATGTTTTCATTTATGAAACGGTATACGTTCTTTCTTTTCCATATCCGAGATAATTTTAATGGACTACTTTATTTTTCTGTTATGAGCAATGTATCAGTATCATATCCAAATAATTGAAAAAAGAAAATAAATAAATTACAGAAATAAACACAAAACCAATTCATTAAAATATTTATTTCTTTATTCAACATGATACCGTATAATTTCAACAATGGTAGTTATATTTCATGGTTACATTCAAAAAACTGCTATTACCGACAATAGAGATACCTTAAGCGAATTATTTATATGGCCAGAGGAACGTTATTTTCAAACATACATTTTATAATTCACTTTATTTTTACACTGACCAAATATGTTTATGTTGTAAAAGGTATAGAAATCTATATTCTCTAATCTATAATAAATATTTTTTATGTCATATTATAATCTAGTAATTTTTTAAAATTTAATTATAAATTAGAATTAGTATAGCAATTCTATAATTACTTATTGTCGTAACTTTTTAATATGTCGTTTTTATTATTCATTATATTATCATATACATTATTATATGTATATTATTTATAGTAAACAACAATATGAAATATATTATACAACAACTTTTCGTATAAATCCCATCAGAGACTTTAAAACAAAACACAGAATATTCTGTTACCATATTATAACATTATAAAGTTGCGTGATGCATTCCTAACCCTTTGTTACGTAATAATAGTACATACGCGTGTACTGTTTAACTTCATTAATTCTGGTATGTTTTGTAATAATGTAAATGTGTACATATAATTTATGCAGATAAGTTATTAGCTTGCATCAGTTTCTCATTATAAACAAAACAAGAGGTGTCAAGAATTACGATATTTCAAGATTTTTGTTTTCAAATTATGGTTAAACGTAAATTAAGGTAAAATTTTAAATTATAAAACATTATAAAAACATTAATATAATTATTTGTAAATAATAAATAATATCGATATTATTTATTATTTGATTATAGATTCAATTAGTTTGTTAACACTAAAAGAATATATTAATATACTTTATCGATGAAACGGAAGCCCAGAACCATAATTTGTTATCAAACGGGTAACAATAATGCACGGGGTAATTAATTTTTCGCACGTTTTCCAGCAAAAATACCCAGTACCAAAAATTTGATCCGATTTTTAGTTTATTTACATGTAGCAAATTAATTTTGTTGACTCGCACGCGAGTGTATTCTTAGAACCCCCAAGGTCCAAACTAAAAATAACTATATAGTCATAATTAAACCACTAATCATAAAAAAATGTAATTATTCCAATTTATATTTTGTCAGTTGAATTTAATATATAGCAATATAAATGACTAAATGTTTAGTTTTCAAAGGGAAACCAAACTCTAGTAAAAAGTACCAAATATCTTTTTCAGTTGTTGGACATCTTGCTCCTCAAACGTATACGATTAATACACGTGTCAGCATTTCTGATATTGGACATAAGTATACTTATTGGGCCCCTTTCCTCTCCGAATGATTACACAAAAATATGGAGATATATTTCGCAGTTTTAGATAAATACTCAAGTTTTACGATTAACATTTTTTACTGAACTAAACAACAATTAATCAATAATGGTATAGAGAACTTTTTCAAGTCCTAAATGCATGACTCAAGTATGCGTGACTCAAAATGGACTAAATATTGAATTACAAAACTGAATATAAAAAACAAAAGTACCAAAAGAAAGAATTAAAAAATTGTCTTCCACCAGACCGGAACGAACGCTTCGTTAAGAAACTTTCGATCCATCTCCCAATTTTAATATTCTATCGACTTGCCGCAAATAAATTATTAACAATTGACTGGAATCAGATTAATTTTTCACAACACAAAAGTTTAATTAAATAATCGCGAAATGCCTTGCAACCAAGTCGCACCGGAAATGGAACTTATATTAAGAAAAGTTGAGAGCTCGGTTCGAGGACTGCTCTTATTACATCCCCTTTCACGGTCTTCGGGTGTCGTACTAAGGTCCTGCGCGTCTCAGGTTCTTTTCCTCCTTCTTTATTAAATTCATTGAACTAATTAGCATACTTATTATGTCAGGGCTGCGATGCGCAAAGGGCAATCGTGTTCGTACTTTTCGTCAAGTGCGAGTGAGCGCACCGGACATTCTTTTAATTAAACTTTCGAATTGATTAAACTTGCCTGATTCGCCGATAGTTTAGCGGGCATCGAAAGCAAAGGCGATCAGGCTCGCGGGTCGTTGTCGTTCTGGCGGAAGGCGAACTTCGCGCCTGCGGCTGATTGATTCGTTAATTCCTTCAAGGGACTGCAAGGTGGATTTAGGGTGATGGGGTATAGGGAAGGTCAGACCAGCCAAAGCAGCCAGATTATGAATTTACATATCTTGGCCGCGATCCCCAAACCACGCATCTCTGAAAATTATAGTGCCCTTATATGGCATACGAATTCTACATCTCTGATTCTATCCCTTCTAGTTTCACCGGACATCATCAACGAGGAGTCCAGCACAGATTTATCCGTCGTCGAGGGAGATAACGCGACCTTAAGCTGTCACGCGACCGGAAGGCCGCCTCCGAGGATATCCTGGAAACGAGAGGGCGGACTACCGATTATTCTGAAATCACATCAGGGTCACGGTAAGCTTATAAAATGACCAATTATTATCCAGTATAGTATTCTACCATTTTTGTGCCACGGGAGTTCTTAGTCGAGCAGTAAAATGGAGAATCGCGCCATCTACGAGGTTTAAACTAGTTTAGCTGAGTAGTAAACGTTGGGTGGTTAAGGGAAAAAACGATCACGAGCTCGGAATTTAATGCGACGACTAAGGGTTATGCGGCTTTGCACCACCGGATAAGAGAGTGACGCCAATTATTTGTATTACGGTTATAGCGTCCAGGAAAGTATCTTTTTAATGAAAATATATAATAAGTGATATAAAATATATATTTTTTATTATAAATTTTTTTATGAGTACACTGCTCCTATATATTTCTGGATTCAACACAATTAATTTTTTAAAGAATAAGAAAAATACCCTTTGAGCAGAGCTTTTCTAAAAAATACTCTTTTTCAATTAAGTGCTTAACCTATTAAAAAAAAAAAAAAAACACTTAGAAAGAGTACGAAAAGAACTTCAAAACTTCGTATTTTTTATTTTATTTTCATTTTTAATTTGACGGGATCTAATATAAAAATGTAATTTTGCTTATTGTTTACTTATGTTTACTTTTAAAAAACAATGAATAGCTAAATTATTTTTTTTTTAATTTTGTACATTTGTTATTTCTGTTGACAATATTAAATTTATAATTGGAAGTATCAAGGAAACGGAGAAGTGAATGACTTTCATTTTTAAAAATTGTAGAAACTTAAAAAGAAACAACTTATAAATTACGAATCAATTTCTTGAAAAAAATCTTTAGAGCCAATGGCGTATATTTACATGACACGTAAATAATTGTAATAATGCGTCACAATTCTTAACTAAATTTCGACGTGAGAGTTTGTAAAGCGCAAGGAAAATAAGGGAATAAGCTATACAACTACTTTAAACATATTAATTTAACACATCTTAAGTGTGTCATGATTCATATAAGATATTACAGTATTACAATTTTTAAGTCGATAATTATGCTTTGTTTTGAATAGCTAAAAGTTTCACAAATTTTAAACTATTAATCCAACAATGTAGGCATTCTTGTGCTTACTGAAGTTTACATAAAGTCAAGTTCCACGTTTGGAATATTTTACTACAATCGCTAATTTGATTGAATACCTTTCGGCATTCCTCTTAAAAATCTTATACATAAGAAGGTATTTTTAAAATGTCAAGTTAATCGTTTAAAAATTGCTCGAGTTCTGCTGCAAGGCACTTTGAAAAATATAATTTCGAGAAAAATGAATTCAAAGTTTTAAGTTGTGTTTTCTACTACGTATATGAAATACAAATTCAATTAAGGCATTAATTAAAAATTCTACTATTGCGTACAACCTTAAATAAATCCTTATTCAAGTATAATAAAATAGAAATGGTCTCATTCTCGAATTAAAATCAATAAATTTATTTTTAAATTTGTGAATTTATGCATTCACCAAACGACCTTTATATGTAACAATGGCTTCATTTGTTTGCAACATACATTACTGAATGCATCACCGGTGATTAATTTGGCAACATTTGTTTTCATTAATACGTTGGTAATACTCTTGAGACTTAATATTACAATGTGCGTGAATTTCAATTTTTATAAATACGAATACAATGCGCCATAAACGAGCATGGAAATATTTAGAAATATACAATTGTACTGGGTGATTTTAAAGTAAACTTTCAAAGTAAATCCGCCTTCGACATAAAAATACAACGAATATCACCGAACCTATAAAAGTGTGGCCGCAGTCTATTGATATTCTTGGAATTCTGCCAATCGGCCTCGTTTACATCGTATGACTTACCAAAATATTGTAAAATTAAACCGGAGTTCAAACTTTCAACTAGTCTATAACATAATATATTTACGAAACATTGATAAGGCAGCAAAGGGGAAATCGCAGTAAATATTGAACGACTTCTATTCCTACTAACGCTTTAAAGTAGCCGTTCCTCGACAAAGACATCAATTTTTATGGTTGTTTTTTTTTTTTCGAATATGCGTCTTTCCTCTTTAAGAAAATAATTAGATTCACTGGGAACTTAACCTATAACATATTACGGGTATCTCACTCTTTAAACTTGTTTTTGCGTGGGTTTTCTACACACAGAGGATATACTCTTCAAAAGAAATTCAATCACGCCTTTGCGTAAAATGACACGAAGCCGAGGCGATGCAATAAGCTTTGAATTATATTGATGAAAGTGGTGATCTTTCTATTTGACATTCGATTCAAACCAATTTCCTTGAATAACATGTTTTAATGTGGAATTTTTAAATTGTCAAATATGTTTTTCATTTAATATATACGTAATAACTTTATATGTATAATTAATTGCAAAACAATTATATAATTAATAATTTGTTAACTTAAATTAACGAGAAGTTTGTAAAAGTAGTTACAAAATACTGCATAACTGTACCATTGCATTATACATATAGTTACTCAATTTTACAGGTACATAAAGCGATTAGATAAAATGAAGGGCATTTTTTTGTATAAATCCTATACTTGCGAAACATTCAATGTACAACGTCTTACACGACGTAACAAATTTTATTATTAGTTGAAATACCCAGTTTAAAGTTTGTAAACTTAAAGCAAAACTTTTGCTTATTTTCAGTAACTATTAGCGCAATTAGTGGAATATAATTATATAACAAGTCGAAAGAAACGTAGAGTAAATTGAAAAATTCAGGATATAGTTTTTGCATTAAAACCAATAAAAAATACTTTGTTAAAAACTTTTAATTGCAAGTAACTACTACATTTCAGAAAATAGAAGTTTTAAATGTCGTTACGAGTTTTTAATTTTGTTGTATTCGCTGCAACATTGATTCTTGAGAATGAATCTAAGTTTGGACATTTTATGCTTAACGTAGTCGTTAGGATTAGAAGATTTATCAGCATTTTACAAATTTTCTCTATCTCTATATTATTATGCATTTACATTATTTATCGCGTTTCGTATTTTGAATTCAGAGTATTTAGTACCTATGATAATTTCGTATATATAATGTATTTTATATATACATTTTCAACAGAAATTCTTTCCAATTATAGATTAGTAGACGGTACTTACAGATTTTATACCATATACCTATCACATCTAGTTTCATACAGAGGAGCAGAGTTTAGTTGATTAATTGCGATTTACATCAAAGACGTAGCCAGCAGTGCAATATCAGTACTACAAATAGAAGGACTTCGTAACTAGTTGTGTGTAAGTAGTAACCTCCCGGTCGTGGTCGGACGCGAAATCACAACAAAGAGTTTCCCCATAAATGCAATTAACGAAACGACATATGCTCTCAAACTGTAATAATCTAATTTTCGCTAATATTTAATTATTCATCTTGAACAACCAATATAACTTAATTTATCAGACAAATTTTCAAAGAATTACTTAGTTTATAATTTTGCCGTGAATAATAACTCGTCACGATTTCGAAATTAATATTTCGACAGTTCTAATCCTGTTTAATAAATTTACCATATTTTAAATTTAAAATATATAAATATAATAAAATATATATAAAACCATATCTAAAATGCATCATTGTCATATCACATACAAATAATAAATGAAAGTGAGGTTTTCATCTCATCAAAATCGAGTTTTGTATATTCATTAAAATACAAATATTAAATATTTTTGTTTCATGTTATGTACACATAAATATATGCACGCGTTCAAATAATATTTGTATATATCTGGTGTCACAAATATCCATCAATGACTATTATTAAACAAACTTCTATTAATTTTTACTTTTTAATTATCTTCTTGAATTCAGTATAAAATTGGTATAATACAGATTTATTTATTTTCTTGATATTAATCAAATATTCTAATAAATTTCATGTTCAAGGAGATTTTGTACCTTTTTATGTACAATCATATCATCCACATCATTTCTTAACCAAAACTTTTGAAACCGAAGTAAACAATAAAAGTAAACAAATCTTTTTTCGAGTTTTCAACTATATGCCTTTTTAGATAGCATGGAAATACACCTTGAACGTTTGTGTCTCTACTTCCCTAGTTGAAGAAAATTATCATATTATCAAGAAAATTCTGTTTGAGGGTGTCTTTTACGTTCATTGTGTGATGTTTAATTATCAGTAGTCCAATTGTCTTCGAAGAGTCTGATATAATATTACAGGTTATTTAATTATTCATTTTAATGTAATTAAATCATCAAGAAAATAAATGGAAATAATTGGACCAGTATAGTGAACTAATTTAATCTTAATATTGAACGTATTCATTTAGAATAATGAATAAATATTTTTAATTTTTTTGTAAGTTTAGCCAATTTTCATATACCAATCACAAATTATAAATAATCTATACGTACCTACATACATATAAATGCGGTTAATTGCTAAATAAATATTCAAATGTTAAAATTATTATCTGACTTTTAATATAATTACATAATATATACATGTTATGAAGTAAATTAAACATTAGTATTTTTTCGAATCTAAAGCTGTTCCATTTCTTGACTTTTAGTCTTCGTTACGTATAGAGAGTTTTTCACTTTTTATGGTTGTGTTCGGTTTTAGTTTTTTCTCGGTTTTCGGTGGAGTGAACATTCCCCAGTCCCGATTACTGGGCATTTTCAGCACCTGGCGGGAAGCGTTTTCAGTAAGCATCATAAGCATATAGACGCCACGTTTTTTATGCCTTCAATATTTTTTTCGCGCTTTTCTTCAATTTGAAAATTAAAAAATAATTTGTAAGTATTGATTTTCATTCTACAAAACATATAATTATTATAATTTATATGTAATAAATAACTTGTCTATTTATATGCAATGATAAGTATCTGTCGATATGGACAAAATCGAATGCCAACTGCCAAATATGAAAATTGAAATTGATGGCACATGTCAAATAAATTACTGTTAAGAAGCTGAAATGTATAATTAATGTTCAGTAACTAATTAATAATAAATATTTCATTAATGTAGAAATAATTCTTATGCAAGATTTTGTTTACTGGATAATAGTTAGCATATAAATTATATTAATTATATGTCTTGTAGAATGAAAATGTAATATACTTACAAATTATTTGTAATTTTCAAATTGAAGAAAATCGCGAAAAAATATTTGATGAATACAAGCACAAAAACATGGCGTCTATGATTACTAATAACGCTTCCTACCGGGAGCTGAGAATGCCCGGTAATCGGGACTGAGGACTTTTCCCTCTACCGAGCCGAGAAAAAAAAGGGAAAAAAAAGGCATAAGCTGCATTTATAGGATAATACGGTCTCCAATTGATCGGTGGCTTACACTCATTTTTATCTAGACCACCAATTTTTAATCCATTTTTATTTACGTCGCATTTGGCCCGCTGTTTTCAATTGCAAAATGTTGAATTTAAATACGTAAACATGTAGGTTAAAAAAACGCACCGAGAACCAATTTATATGCAAATCGTATAAAAATCCTCGTGATTTACTCTCGACGAGCTGTTTTTTTTTTCGTCAAATTGAAGATATTTTTACACTTCTAATTGCATATTGTTTACTTTGATTTATATATATATTTTTCTCAAGAATGCTTCCTATTTTTAAATATATTTTTAAGTGAAAAGCTTTTACTATTATTAAACAGTATTATACTTTCAGGTTCTGTATAAATATTGTACAAAATTATTTTAAGAATAGAAATAAATAAATAAATAAAGTATATGCAATGAGTTACTCCCAAAATATTATTCATTGGAATTTGACGCAAAATTGAATTTCTTTCTTCTTCTCACCTCTGTTACAAAATTATACCTGACAGTCTGACTTATTTCGATTCAAACTTTTTAAGAGATCATTTAAATATCAAAATGTTCATAAGTGTAAGAGTGTTCATAAGATTTATGTGTGTCGGTAAACATGTGACAATCGGTAATATTATTATCTGACTCAAAAAATGTGAATCGAAAAATATCTATATTTTATGTAATGTAAAATGAGAAGCCTGTTAAGAAATAAACAAAAAAAAAACAAAAAACGATTAAATGTTCATCATTACAGGTTTCACTGTAGATATATTACTTTAGAACTTTATTATTACGTAAATAAATAATTCAAAATAAGCATAATTATACATTTGAATTAATAATATAATCTGATTAAAATATTTAAAACGAAGCGTGTTATTAGGTACAACTTATAAATTATTGAAACAAACAGTATACGCGTAATGCATTTTCACTTTAAAATTAAAACCTCATCCATCACGCACATACACACGTGTGCACATCATGTAATTCAAACATGAAAATAAATATAATGATAAAATACAAATTTTCAAATTATATTTATGATAGTAGAGGTCGGATGGAAAATCTGACAAGCGTTATCTTTGATTTTGACATTCGTCCGCCGCGCAGAATCGAACAAGTAAAATCACACGGATGGAACAGAAATGCATGACTTTAGTGAATTTTCGACATCAGTCCCTATCCGTCTTACGGCCCTGTATGCTGACGTGTGCTAGAGCTTGAGGTCCTTTCTCTGGTCTTACATATTGAACGGATCTCATTTCTCATGCAGTTGACGCGTGTGCGCACAGCCGACTCCAATAATCAAAACGTTTTGTAAAATCGAACGTTTTTCAAAACTCGAATTACCCGAGTGTCACAGCTGTTTCCCGGTTATCGATCACTTAGATTTATTGTTTTTAAACGTCGTTGGATAAGAGTAAAAGGATTTTATTATTATTCCTACCCAGTGACCCTTTGGAGTAAATATAGTTTTTTATTTTTTCAAAACGTAGTAAAATTTGGTATTTTAAATTTTACATCGATTACCTTTTCCTCGTTTCTCATCGAATTTTCTTATTTCATTTCCGAAGAAACTCAAAGCTATAAAAAATTCTTGCAAATATTAGTTCTTCCACAACTCACAAGCAAACAAGCGTACCGTCAAAATTCGTTTTGATTTTCGCTTGTTTTGACGAAAAAAGTTTTAACTCCGATTTCCGATTTTAGTATTTCCTTTAACTTTCGCTCGATAAAATCGTGCAAGTAATAAAAATGTCCTGAAAAAACGAGAGGAATTAAAAGCTTATGCGTTTTTTTACGATCAACCGAATGAAATCGAAATACTTCTTTTTTTTGTGGAAAGAAATAAAATGACTTCGGTTTTCAAATTCAGTCTTGAGTGCTTCTATCATTTTTTCATCTATAATTTACTACTGACTCACAAAATAAACAAATAATAAGTATACTTTTATACAGTGGTAGACAAAAAAAAAATGAGAAGAATGACATTGTAAGTTTTATACGTATATCCTCAAAATCTCGTTTTATACACTCATTTTTTTGTAAGTCCATGTACATAAATATTACCTATCTCCATCAATTTTCAAATCATGTTTTAAATTTCGTTATAGAATTACAACGGAGAAAATTGACCTTTTAAGTAGTCGATCTCTCATTTTGTCACGACAAAAAATCTTAGAGATAGGTACGATAAAATAAAAAAAAAATTTTATTTGTGCACATTTCATTAATTTTGACAGAAATTTGATGATATAAGTTTGTGTGTAACATTTTTTTCTAGACCATGTTGTCTTCAAATGACCTCTATAAGTTACTTTGACATAACGTGAATACACATCTGAACGTAGAATTTTGTGCTTTTTGAGAATCCGAAGTCATAAGTACAGTGTCCTATAAAAAAAAAAACATTACTTGACCTCAAAATGCTCTTGAAGATGGGTGTCAAGGTCAAAGTCACTGTCATCAGAATAAGGCTTCCAAAGAACGAGATAACTTTTTTGTAAATAACATTTCTCGCTGTTTATAATAGAGATGAACGTCCTCGCCAGTGACAACTGCACGGTCATCGGACGTCCTTCATACCCGGTTTGGACGTATAATGGACGTCCAATAGTCGTAGACGTGATATCTGCGTAGTAACCACAGAAACTCTAAGATAAACGAAAATAGAAAAAGTAGCTGTCATAAATTTAAAATAGAGATGTCAAAGTTTTTTTGAATCACGGTGAATGAATTAAAACAATAAAATTGCATGCAAAATTGGATTCAAATAATGTATGCCAATGAAAAAAAGGAAATCAACCGCTCATCCTATCGAAAAAACGTTCACCAGAAAAAAAAAGGAAACGTCCAATATGTAAACAATCTGGCAAACAGAGTATATACATATAATGATGATAACTGGAGCGTGTAGTCAGTGCTGCGCGTGGAACCAGCGCGTAGATCGTTTAATAAATATTTGCCCGCCGGCCGTACTCCAGATATGAGGATGGCGCTTATCAGTGGTACAGGCTGGCTATAGTCGGACGAGCGAAGCTATATAGCCAGCGAATGCGATTCATCGATGCTCGTACACACACACATACATGTACACACAAATATATATAAATATATTTATATATAGTAGATATATAGTAGATACATATATATGGGTACAAGCGAAGTATACCCACCAGGGCTGTCCGCGCTCAGTCGACAAAAAGGAAAGCTGGAAGCGCTTAATTAGTTGATTTCCGCCCATGCGCGGCCTCTGGTGGGGTGCAGAATCGCACGATTTGTGTTTACCGAAGAACTTGAACAATTCTGCACCGAGCATTCGACATATTTGCCGGGCAGTACAATGGCGTTTCGCCGAGTGCCGTATTTGCGGAATTCGAATTAGCGGGCGGCGATAGATGGAATTATATTATTGCTAGTATCATCAAATTATTAGGTATTAATGTGATGAATGACAGGGCACTGCGTTATTTCCGCCGAGAATAATATATATCCGGCGTTCTCGCCACGCGACCCGGACAAGCGCGTGAACAATCGTAAATACGTGATTAATATAATTAATTTTAATGATCACGGGTATATTCAGTCTATAAATAAATAACAGATGCTATCAGCGTAATTGGAAACGAAATCGGATGCTGTAGAGAATGCATTTCGACTGATTGATAATTTATTGACAATTTGTCGTTGTTGCGCTTTTTACGATTCTGCGAGCGCTAATCGGTGGACACGCATGTACGGCGTGTCCATCATGCTCTATTTTCGCATATAACCAATATGAGGGGCAGAGGAAATTCGGTTAGTGCGGAAATGTTAAAATTGGGATATTTTGGAACATTTTCCATACAATTTATTGCACTTTCAGATTTTCGGATGACTTTTATCATGAACGCATAAAAAATACGTGCACACATTTTCTAAATATATATATAGATTACGATTTAATGGGTCTGAAAATATGTTGAAATTATTTGTTTCTGTATAAATTTTTAACGATAAACACATGAGTATGTACTGAATCAAATTGAATTCGAGTTGCATCTGAAACGATAAGGATTCAAGAAATCCTCCAAAATCAATGTCAGCTCTCGTTTGATTCCAGTCACACAGATTCGAGAATGCAAATTATTGTATTCCTTGAGACCTATAATAATACTACATAGAATTCCATCAGATTTCTCCCTTTCTCTCCTTTTTTCATAGAATTTAACAATTAACACTCTCATTAAGGAAGGTCGAAAGTACAGTCGTTAACAATCTAACTCAAAAAGTGAAAAAGGTAAATTTAAAATTAATGAAATTTTTTTCAAAATTTAGGGGTTAGGATAAAGTCACGTAATAGGTTTGAAGAAATAGATTTGAAGAATTAACGAATATTATTAAATATTCTATGTTGTTTTTCGGAATCGTTTTTTAATGCCTTTTCGTTTCTTGAGAGTCAAGAAATTGGATTCAGAAGAATTAAATGAATTAAAAAGTTTTATTCTTCTTAAATCCCTTTTCGTTTTCTGAGTTTTGAAGATTTTCATTTCTCGTTCAATTATCGACTTATTTAACTGATGTATTTTGAAGGATCGTTTGGACTGTGTTGTATTTCAGGACCACAGCTCAAATTCTTAAAAAAAAAATTTACTAATTTTAAATTTAATCTTTTTTATTCTATTCTACTTTTGGAACCTTCTTAATCCTACTAATGCATTTAAACATTTTTAAGAATTCCCTTTGCGGTGGTTATTACGAAACGAAGTCGTAATAACCCCTTCGGCTTCTCCCAATTATTAAAAATTAAATCTTTCAGGAATTGTTATCTTTACTTTAAGCATAATTTGACAAAATAAGTAGCGATACTTTGCAAATATTTTAGTAATTTTTTCTAAGATTGATATAGACTGTTATTATTCCTACAAACTATTCAGAAAAAAATAAATGTATCGGTATATTATTTAAGAAATGAAAGCAATTTTTCTTTTTCTTTCAAAAAAATGTCCATTACGATATTTCTCCTTCTATTTCGCATATATAAATATCAATGTTATCAGCAAAAGTTCTGCAATTTTCGGAAAAAATGTTACCATTTTACTCACCCAAATTTTTTACACGTTATATAATCGCGGATGTTTCAATCGAATCACGATATATAAAAAACGTCTTTATAATTAGTTTTGACATTCGTTAGTTTTATTATTTTTCTATGTTTATTGTTTTCATTACAATCATATATCTCTACTCCTGTTCTTCGATATTCATTACGTCTCAAAATATAAAATTACTTTGACCCTATTATTGTAATTAGAATTAATACTCACCGTTTCTTCATATATTATACTTTTCTTAAACAAAAATGTAATTAATTTACAAATACCATCGAGATTATTAATTCTATTTACTATATATATTTCCGTATAATGAATATGAATTGTTTAAAACACGTTAATTAAAATTACTAAATATTTGGGTCAACGACGTAAAATATCCATTTGATATGTATACAACTTATTTAAAAATCACTACAATTAATTAAATTTGACTTTTCATTATTAAAACTGAAAGATCTGAAAGATCCGTAATTCTTCCAAATTGACGATGATAACATTATTTTTGTATTCATTGAAACCGTTCCATTCATTGCATATTGAAATAAACCATGCTTTGAAAATATCATGCACGTTAGTTTGGTCATAATCAAAATGCAATTGAAGAGATAGAATTTTAAATGAAACAAACGCATTTAAAATACGGTTTCTGAAATTTCTTTCGGTTTGACGCGAACCAAATTTAGAGCACTGGAATTTTAAATTTATACTCAATTATACTATGACAATTATGTAACATAAATATGAAATATGTGCTTAAAGTATGAAACGATTCTACAACATACATGAGCGAAATCCATATATTATATTGATAATCTTACATATATTCACAATAAATCAACTCGTTGCATTAAATTAGACTTCAAAAATTAAAAATTGTTTGAAAATATTACCAATTATCATGTTCTGATCGTGTTAGTCGTTGTTTCGATAGCATTGTCATTTTCAGTACTGTACGAATTAACTTAACGTGGGTGTAATATAAGTGCACAATACATTCGGAATTATAAAAGTTTTTGAAATTTAAAAAATTTTTTAAAAATTAAGTCATACAATTATTTACGTATTTCCAAGGATTTCCGTTAAAGATCTGTATATATTACAAACATACATAGTTCAATAATTTGATATTTATAAAATAAAAAAAAAAAAAAACAGTTGCACATATATGCAACTGTTATTTTGTTTTAAATGACATATAAACATATGTTTATATGTATAATATAGAATATTAATGTATCTTTCCTTGTAGTGAAAAACATTAAATTTTCTGATATAATAATATGAGTATTTTTTTGCGCCATAAATGTAATCTCTTTATAATGGTACTGACAAATACTATATAGTCCATATTAAAAGTGTTGTCCTCTTTCACGAGTTTTTGTCAACTTTTGTCACCGCAAACCGATTTACCCTTAAAGTCACTTTACACATATAACCGCATTTTAATAACATTTATAAAGAAGAAGTACGATTCACAAAGCATTTGTCAAATGCGACTGTCCGCTGCATTCTCGATTTTTCGACAACAGCCACAGATGAAAATCCATATAACAAGTACGTGTCAGCGTGCAAAATCGACGCATTCTCAATTGTTCGATAAAAATTTCAGTTGTTACGTACAAAATTGATATCGGATAAATAATAACGAGCAAGTTATATTTATTATTTCTGAATTTAAAACGGATAGGTGACAAAACCAGAAAAAAAGATATGTGATTGTAAAGGAAGAATATGCATGAACAGATGCAAAAAATATAAATTTGACGAATTGAGAGTTGGTTTTAACAGGCACATTGACGATAGCATCAAATATGTAACAAATATACGTAATGATTGAAGAAAAATAAAAAAAAAAAAACAACTAAACTTTGTTCAATATTTGAAAAACACTGTACGTTTTCATTTTGTATATATGGAACTGTCATTATATTATTTGAAATAACGGAATTAACGTTTATTCGTTATCATAACAATAATATTTGATTTTTATATTTCCCTTTTCGACAGTTTTTAAATAATATTTTTATTATTCTTATTATATATGTTAAATCAACCTTCTATCTTTTTCTCTTTCTCGCTTTGCCCTGAACATATAGCAAGGTATGTAAATAAATCTAATCTAGTGTAATCACTCCTCTGGCCATCATAAGCTCTCAAAGCTAAAGACGAGAAGTGAGTTTATTCCTCAAAACCGGGATGTGCATGAGCATATGCAACAGTCGAGGATTCATGTTAAAGATAAAAAATGTTATTTCATCTGTATTTTTTAGGTAACTACGAATACAATAAAATATGACTATGTATAAACTAGTATCGTACAGACATAAAATGAAAAAATAATCCCCTTAATGGTGATCCTTGTTCTGCATTATTTTAGCAATTCTATTCGTGCTTTGCAAATTAGATTTTATCCTTATATTATACTACATTATATAGTTTTAATATTCAGAACCGAAGTGGCATCGTTAATGAAATGAATAAATTCTTTTATCTTACCTTCCTAGAAGGGATTATTTGAATTTTTGAATGCAATTTATCTTATAACGAGCACTTGAAATTCATAAATCGCGGAATAACTACTTCGATTTCAGTACTTGCTACCACTGTATTATTTATTAAATCATCGTCTATTTTCTTATTTTAAGAATGTTGCTGCACAATGACTAGCAGTGTCCTATAGTACAATAATTTATGGACTAAAATAGGAATTTGACAACCGATTTCTTGCGGTGGAATTCAAACCGGAAGACACTAGTCAAAAATATCCAGTTCGAAAGTTTCGTTGCTGAATCACAAGTGAAAAATTGTTTAAAAATTGTAATATCATCTATTTTATGTCATCATCGTCAATTTTATGTCAGAAATATCAATGTTGGAAGAGAAGAATGGAAAACCCGATATTTATCCTATTTGTAGGTTCGAATAATTTTTTATCATAAGATTACGATATGTAAATCTAGAGTGAAGCTCATTAGTCAAATCTTTTTTCCTCTTATTCTTTCAAAGAATATATCTTAATTGCTGCTTTTGAATTTTCTAAACAGTAGAAGTACGTTCATGAAGTTCAATTATACCTAAACATTGCATCGATACCCAGAACGCACTGATCATTTACATGTGTCTTTATTTACATTCTCACTAAATTATGACTGATGAATTATAGACAAATTCGATTTTCATTAAATCTTAATTATTATTGCTGTCAAATTTGAATTTTATTGCTTCTGTTTCTGAATTTGAGACCGTAACTTGGACAGAATGAACCCATCGTTTTATTTGCGTCACTGGAAACCACACAACTCTATAGTATACGTAATTCAGTAAATATCGGCGACTCATTGACACGTAATTAGCACTTAATTAGAGTCCAATTATGCCGAAAACAAAACATCAATACGTAAATGTTCCATCTATTAATCTAAACTTTATGTTCCTATTACATTGTTTTGTATAATATTACTCAATACTGTCTAAATCTGAATTTGTATTTTTTCAATTAGTCATTTTTTAATCCTTTATTAGTCATATATCCCCCCATCCCAGTCATATATCTCAATGACCCTAATGAAATAGTGCCATACATCTTTATTAATTCCAAGTGCCCAGAATGAATTTACAATTTTATTACCAAATCAATTTCACCTTATTTAAGTTAGAAGGAAATTTTATCATTTAAATTGTTGTCTCCTTGGATTTTTTTACCATTCCTCATTGGCTTTGCGAATTCCTTCTGACGTGGATAAGATATCCATGCAGAAGTTTGAATTATTATTCAAGATTTTTGTTCACGACGAGAGTCCAGGTGTTCGAAACGAGTAGGACGCACTGTTACAAAAATGAATAAAACATTAATACTTTGATTAATAAAAATTCAGAAGTAACCGTTACAAAGAAAAATAATCCTTTCTTGTCCTTTTTCTTATCATCTTTTAATTCTTTTTTTTTTTATGGGGATGGACGGAATTTTGGGAAATCCTTCTCGTAGAAATATTGAAAAATGTAAGGTTAAAAGCAAATTATCTGATATACTTTATCCGTGTCATTTAGAGAAAAGACGCATATTCACTCATAAAATACATATACGTTTTAAAAATATTCCATATTGTATTAAATTGCATAAGAATTGTTTGCATCATCTATTGGTCGTGAGAAACAGAGATCAACTTACCTCACGTGGAAGTACTTTTCGCCAGTAACATCACTTACTCTCCGGATCTATTCTTACGGTTTTCTGACATTCGTTCCACTTTACCTGTCACTTACCAGTTATCTAAGATCGGAAGGGAGTCATAGCAGAGAGAATGGTTGTCGACCAGCGAGTTTACGGGTCACTCTCGCCGCGTATTCGTGCCATCAGCCTTCAGCGACCCCTTGTTTTCACTAGGGATCGAAAGCCCCACGAGTGTGTCCTGAAATTTTAATTAGAGTAAGATTCTTCGTAACACCTGTCGAAATGTAATTGATTCGCGTACCCTTACTGAAATATGTTTGTACACATTTCGTATACGAGCCCACAGTAAAATGGAGTGAAACAGCTGTTCGTGGAAATACATCAATATTTCAGCGTTTAAACCGAACGTCACAATTTGTTTTGAAAGGTCGATTTCTTTCTATATTTCTTTCGTGAAATAAATTAAGCAACGAATTTGATAAAAATCACTAAATATATATATAATTTTGTTTTTATTTCAATTAGAAATGTTTTATTAAATTACTAAATTATTTATCAAAGACAAATTACCCAAAAACGTGAAAAAGTATTTTGAATGTTTTTTAATTTTTAAACGGTTTTATAATTGTATTGATTATTGTTTATCGTACAATTTAAAATCCAATTTGTTTCTAATGTTTAATAATTTTTGATATTAATTAAATTTTCATGATCTATTGGGTTAGTCATGATATGCTGCATATAATATCGGAACTTTTATAATAAGAGCATCATCATAAAATCAGAAATATATATTTTGGAAAATATATATTACATTAAATGCCTTCAGAATTTAAACTATTTTATTTAAATTCGATAAATAAAAAACTGTTTTTCCAAACATAAAAATGACGTCGAATGCACCTCACACTTTCGGCGGCAGGGAAAAACATTTTGGAAACTTTTTCAGATTTAATCTAATTACGAAGAAAATAAATTTCCATTTAAAATTTAATTGTTTGATAAAAAGTCACTGCTAATAAAGCAATGTACATATTACAATTTTTAGAAGCAATGTAATATTAAAGATTTTATGACCATTTCCGTATATTTCGTACATGATTAATTAAAAAATAGTTATATCTCAATCGCGGTCAATGTATACATATATAAAGTTATTGTTGAAATGAATTGTATTCCCAAATTCATATATTTATTTATATCGACCTCTACACGCCAGGAGGAAATAAACTCAATTGAAATTTAATAAAAAACGGTCAAGCAATTGATACAAAATGAAATAGTGATATCCTTTAATCAATATCCTTTCAAGTGTAATTAAAATTTTATTACATAACAGACTTGATAAATCATGAGAATAATACATTTGAGTATAACTTTAATTTTACATTTTTGCTGAATATTGTCTTCATCTCGAGTAATATTTAAAAATCATCACAATATCGCTTTGATGTGCTTTAAGATTATCTTAAAGTTGTCTTGATCTTTTTCTTTGCTTGAAAATATATCTTTTCAATATATCATTTCAATATATCATTACACAAAAATAGATTAAAATAGATTCATTGGAAAAACTATTTACAACAGACGGAAGTGTCAAAACAGTGAGAGCAATGAGTGACGAACAAAAATTTTAAAAATGTATAAATTAGAAAAATTAGAAAAATTATAAATATTCAATAATAACTCATGGTTGATTTTTTTTTATATTTGTATTTATATAGAATATCACTTTATAATTATGTGTTCATATCGCAAGAATATCGTGTAATTGTCTCTAACTTGTAAAATATATTTCAATAACACATTATCAAAATTCAAGAATCAAGTCTGTGGATATATAACGAACTCGTATCTTTCGCTTTGTAAAACCCTCGCATGTTTTGTTGTGCAATTCGCGAATACGTTAAAAATAGGTTTCATTCTCGTCCAATTTCCTCTTGAATGGCCTGCACACATTGCGCGTAATCGTTTCCGCTCCAAAGCCCTTAATTTACAGTTTCAGTGCAGCGTCACGTACGGGTTAATTCTCCAGAGCCCTCGCAGTTTGAAATTAACCTAAACACAATTCGACGAGATGTTAAGGATCCTAAGTTGGGCGAAATCGCGGAAAAGTTTTCGCGTTATATAGTTCATGCCGCTTGTCTGTTCGTGTCGCTTGAAGAGGAATCTGAAAATAATATATAGGGTTACTTATGCTTCGTGAAATTTCTGAATCTTTGATACTTGGTTAAAGGAACAGCTTATATAGTGACTTCTGTACGATTCGATTTTTGGCGATTGTAAAATGATCATGAAAATTCGAAAAAGATGTAACATTGGTAAAAATACTAACAAAATTGTAAACATTTTGTTTACCATCATGACTGAAAATTTTGTAAATTCATGAAATTTTATATATGTATTACTTCATCATTTTTTATGCATATAAATATATATATAAAAACAAAAGATTAATAATTTACCTTTTCTAAAAAAAGTTTCAATGCAGGATATATTGCGCCTTGAAATAAGAATAACGAATGTATTTGCTTAAACCATTTACTCGAAGCGAAGAATCAATAAGTATTTTTGTTTTATATCGCTCATGTGCTTGTAACTTTATGACAGTTATATATAGTATATACGCCGACCTCGCTATAGGTGCTGCAGCACTTCCACAAGCATAAATACATCTCAACAAACGCAACATGCTTCCAATATTCTATCGAAAAGTTACTCCACGTTTCCCTTTTCTTGCGTTGAAAGATCGATCCAGTAAAGTAACTACGTCAAGTTATAAAATGTAATACAATTTTTAATTTTGACATAAATAGGTATGTACTATAATTCTTTGCTACAATTCGGTTTATTATTCCTTCATATTGACAATTGCATTTTTCAGAAAGACCCAATAGAGGGCTCAAGAATGGCACATAATTATATATACGATTCTTAATGCATAAGTGATGCGCTGCGAATGTCATCAACCTCCATTAGACAGTTCTATACGTAACATTATTTCTTATTTGAACTCTATAGTATTTTAAATATTATTTTTACAATACTAAAAATAATAATCGATTATGATTACTATAAATATATGTGTGTGTGGCTGTATTTTTATTCATTAATATATCATTTTGATGAAACTTTAAATAATTTATTTGATGGAAAATAATATTTCTAAAAATATTTTCAATCTGTCTACCAAGTCTCGTCTTACTTTTTCACAAATCGTTGAAATACAAGCTTTAATATTGATTATACTGTCTCTCACCTTGCACACAATTGCTGTTCAAAAGTCGCGAATATTTTGTATTTTATATATTAATTATAAATTTGTCATTTATTCTATAATAAATTTAATATTGATTGTCTAATTGTTCATTATAACAGATATTATTTTTCACGGTAAAGGAATGTAATATTCGGACGAAGAAAACGGCATTCATTGATTTTATCTCAATAGCTTACAGTAGAAATATGAAATACGTGGTCCATTATTTTAAGGCTACATTCATTGCATGCTTTTGAAATTAAAAACTTTTCAGATTATTATAAAAAGTTTATAAATGAGCATAATACTATTCAAAGAAATTTTAAGGACCTGGCGTCGAACAAAAAACTCTTCGAAAGTTTCTTTATTAGTATCACCAATCAACTCATTCATTTACGGATTTTATTACGGACGATGAAAACAATGGCATATTTTTTATTAATAAAGTATTAAAGCCGTAATACATTCACAATCGCAATAAATAAAATAATAAGACAATAGAAAGAATTTTATTCGATTGCGGAAAAAAGATTTTCAGTTTTCAAAAATATATCGAACGATTTCTCATTTCCACTTAGTATGTGTACAAAACTTCAAATTATGGAAATTAACTTTTCATACAAACAATGTTATTGGAGATCTTATAATATATATTGCATTACATTAAAATTACTTTATGATTAATTATACATTATAGTAGTACATCTTTATACAGCTAGCAGGGGATTAAAAAAATCCGTGCTCCAGCATGGCAATACTTATAAACTAAAATTCTACTGAATTAAAGTAAGGAAAAAAAAATATAGATAACATTCTTAGCTTAGATATAAACTGTCTGTTTAATTATTTCTTCTAAATAGTACTATTTGAGAAAGGTTATAATTACTTCGCTTGACGTTTAAATTTAATTTAGCCTTAAAATACTATTGACACTAATAGAAGAAACAAATACATTGTTTATCCATTTTCTCAAATGAAATTTAACAGTTTTATTCT